>JAAAWM010011481.1:0-82051 GCA_036873465.1 Thinopyrum obtusiflorum | reverse complement strand
TGTTAGAAATGGTATAATAGTACTAATTTGATACTAATATAAAGGAGATACTAGTGCATGGGTTACCTCTCTTTAGCTTCATTTTTTTTGCAAGTTGCTTTCCTGTGCCCCAATATCCCACATTCTTTGCACCTATTTCTGCTGCCAAATCTCTTCTTTTCCTTTTCCTTCTCTTTGTCACCTCCTTCTTGGTCATTTGTTTTGCCATTATCATCTTTTTTCTTCCGTTTGCTGCCACCACCGTCTTCAAGGCAACTTTTGATTCTCTGCTTCCTCCGTCTCCCAACGGAGCTCTTTAAATCCGGTGGCACCATCTCAAAATCTAGATTAACATGAGGCCATTGAGACTTGTCCGTGATTGGTTCAATCTCTCCAGCATAGGCAGCCCGAAACCTACTCACGGAGTAGTACTCATGTACATATGGTTGAAAGTTCACATCTGCCGTCTCTATAAGGAATGCAAGTGCATGCTCACATGGCTTTCCAGTGTGTTGCCATTCTAGGCAGGTGCACTCACGGCTGCCTATCTTCACAACATGCCTAAGATTATTCTTGCTAGTGTCCTTGACCTCACAACTTTCTCCGGTTGATCTTCCAACAACCAAATGGTCAAGTTGCCTAGTTCTATTATTTATTTGTTGAATGATAGCAGGCAATATCTCTCCCTGGAGCATTTTCCCAATCCTTCTCCTTCTATAAACAAGTATCATAATTTTCTCTCTTATTGCATCGGCTAGCTCATCCATGGGCAGCTCCTTTGTTCCTTTGATCCAGCTATTGAAGCACTCAGCTAGATTGTTGTGAATGTAATCACATTTTATTTCTGTGTTGAAGTCACATCTCATCCACTTTAAGTTATGATAGGTACACAAGTAGGTACTCACTGCAGGTTCAGCTTCAAATATCTTGCCCATATGATAATTAAATGTTTCCAGATGATAAGCCTTGGCTGCTGGCCACATGCGACCAAAAACATCTCCGTGAAACTTCTTTTTGAAGTTTGCCATTAGATGCCTAAAGCATTCCCTTTGCTCAGCTTGAGGAAACACAATTTTAACTGCATTCTCTAACCCTTTGCATGCATCAGTACAAATAGCTAGAGTTTGAAGATGTCCTATTGCCCTATGCAGTTGTTGCATAAACCAAATCCAGTTACCCTCGGTCTCCGTACCAAAGAAACCAAGTGCTAAAGGAAACATCCAATTTTGTCCATCTAGTGCTGTACATGCTGCTAATTGACCATTCCACTTTCCAGTCAAAAATGTGGAGTCTATACTGACATATGGTCTACAACCAGCCAAGAAGCCATCAATGCACGGCTTAAGTGCCATAAAAAATCTTTGGAAATGCACTTCACCTCCTTCCCTCTTGACATCAACCTCGACAATGCTACCAGGAGATCTTTTATCAATCTCAGCTTTGAAATTCAATAATGACTGAAAGCTTTTTCCCCAGGTCCCATATAAACTATTCTTGGCCCTTTCTTTTCCCTTGTCAACAGTATGATACCCAATAGTACATTTGTATTCGGCCTGTAGCTTTTTTCGGAGCTCGCTGGCACCAATGTTTGGTTCAGTTTGAAGATACCCCATTGCCTTTTCTGCCACCCATGCTTGGTCTGCCATGCTTGTAATCACTGCAGGGGGGGGGGGGGGGGGGGGGGGGGGGGGGGGGGGGGGGGGGGGGGGGGGGGGGGGGGGGGGGGGGAAGTAATTTATAAAAGATAGTTTTAACATAAAAGATGATTCATGTTAGATAAGTTTGTACCCTGACTGTTTTTCCATCTTCTATTGTCCTAGCAGTTATTCTCCAAGGACATGCATTTCCTTTACAGTGACCCACAAATCTAGTAGTGTCACTATCCTTGGTCTTGATGTCAAACTTGCCTCTAATAGCAAATGTTCTCATGAGCATCCTAAACTCGTTCATTGAACGAAACAAAGATCCTTCCTCTATCACAGGATGTTCCTTATCATACCAAAAGTGATCCTCTTCAGGCATATGGTCAGGCACAGGAAGAGCCGCATCAGCAAGTAAATCCTCATCAATATCAGCCACACATGCATCAACATCTGCAATGGAGGCTTTCATAGCTGCTTCAGATACAATTTTCCGATGCTCAGGTTCATCATTGATGCCAAGCACCGAGCACATGTTCTCTTCTGTTATAGGAACATCAATTTCTTCATCATTCATTGGTGCTATCTCAATCTTGGACCAATCAACACTTCCTTCCATAGTTGATACATATGTATCATTGCTAGCCACCGGCCGAGACCTACTTGGAGAACAAAAGATTTTCAGTTATGGAGGGGACATAAGGGCATCATCTAACTGTCATTTTGTTATGTTAGGAAACAATTAACAAATTGTTTAATATTCATTTTCCAGTAAAACTAAGTGTATGCCCATGTCATTGGATTCATGATCCTCGTAGAAGTATTCATCCACATGGTTTAAAGATTTGGATAATTTCAGAACTTTATACTCCTGAATCCTGATAATTATGTTTCCATCATATTGTTGCAGTTGCAGGGTTACTACAAGTGTAGCAGCGTTAGGGGCTGCCTAGCGAGGAGATGCCAAGAGGTTCAAACCCTGGATCCGTGTGGCACTGTGTGTGTGTTTGGCGTGGGGTGGGAGGAAGGGGAGATAATATACTGACCAATCTGGAGCAGATCGTGGTGATCCATGGACGCAACAGTCGCCTCCCTGTCCGGCAGTCTGTGGGATCGTCTCAGTTGTCATCTGTGTGAAGCCTCGCTGTGCAGGGGTCGTCGGAGTTGATGGCTTGGGGGCCGGCGGTGGATCCGCCTCTCCACTAGCCATGAACACCACGACACAACAAAATCAATCTATGATTTGTTAGTAGTTGGTTCCGTTGGATAAAGTCATGTAAAGAAAGTAATGTGATTTGTTCCCTGTTAATTAGTTGCTTCGGTTGGATACAGGCTTGTAAAGAAAAAAGATTTGTACAGTGTCAAATTGTAAATTAGCCACAGGGGCAATTGTGTCTTTTCACATGGAGAAAAAAGGGATACAAAATAAAAAATGATTACAGTAATTGAAAAGGGCAAATCATCAAAAGAAAAATGAAAAGTGGGGCAAATGATCTAATCCTATGTAAAATGGGGCAAATCATCTAATGCCCAAATAAAATGGGGCAAAAGATCCAATCTCCCTCTATCCATCAATAATGAACATTGTCGACCATTCTCCTAATAGACGATTATACAGGTGAGAGACATCCTACTGTAACGTAATTCAGTTACCATACATCAGAAATTTAGAAACTTAGCACTATTAGCCAAGAAAGATACAATGAAGATGGAGGCTACTTACACTCCTCGTCGATGTCAAAGACGAGAAATCTCTGAGAAAGAACCGGGTGTAGACGTCGCGCTCGACCTTGGGATCGTGCTCGATGATGGAGTCCATGACCGCTTCGTGCGCCTCGCGTCTCCGCCGGTACTCCTTCTCCTTCCGCATCTTCTCCTCTTCCTCCCGCCGACACCTCTCTTCCTCCTCTGCATCCGCCACCATCTTCTCCACGTACGCCTCACTAAAGAAGAGGGGCTCCATGTCCACGACCTCCTCCTCCTCTACGTGCGCGGGGGGGGGGGGGGGGGGGGGGGGGGGGGGGGGGGGGGGGGGGGGGGGGGGGGGGGGGGGGGGGGGGGGGGGGGGGGGGGGGGGGGGGGGGGGGGGGGGGGGGGGGGGGGGGGGGGGGGGGGGGGGGGGGGGGGGGGGGGGGGGGGGGGGGGGGGGGGGGGGGGGGGGGGGGGGGGGGGGGGGGGGGGGGGGGGGGGGGGGGGGGGGGGGGGGGGGGGGGGGGGGGGGGGGGGGGGGGGGGGGGGGGGGGGGGGGGGGGGGGGGGGGGGGGGGGGGGGGGGGGGGGGGGGGGGGGGGGGGGGGGGGGGGGGGGGGGGGGGGGGGGGGGGGGGGGGGGGGGGGGGGGGGGGGGGGGGGGGGGGGGGGGGGGGGGGGGGGGGGGGGGGGGGGGGGGGGGGGGGGGGGGGGGGGGGGGGGGGGGGGGGGGGGGGGGGGGGGGGGGGGGGGGGGGGGGGGGGGGGGGGGGGGGGGGGGGGGGGGGGGGGGGGGGGGGGGGGGGGGGGGGGGGGGGGGGGGGGGGGGGGGGGGGGGGGGGGGGGGGGGGGGGGGGGGGGGGGGGGGGGGGGGGGGGGGGGGGGGGGGGGGGGGGGGGGGGGGGGGGGGGGGGGGGGGGGGGGGGGGGGGGGGGGGGGGGGGGGGGGGGGGGGGGGGGGGGGGGGGGGGGGGGGGGGGGGGGGGGGGGGGGGGGGGGGGGGGGGGGGGGGGGGGGGGGGGGGGGGGGGGGGGGGGGGGGGGGGGGGGGGGGGGGGGGGGGGGGGGGGGGGGGGGGGGGGGGGGGGGGGGGGGGGGGGGGGGGGGGGGGGGGGGGGGGGGGGGGGGGGGGGGGGGGGGGGGGGGGGGGGGGGGGGGGGGGGGGGGGGGGGGGGGGGGGGGGGGGGGGGGGGGGGGGGGGGGGGGGGGGGGGGGGGGGGGGGGGGGGGGGGGGGGGGGGGGGGGGGGGGGGGGGGGGGGGGGGGGGGGGGGGGGGGGGGGGGGGGGGGGGGGGGGGGGGGGGGGGGGGGGGGGGGGGGGGGGGGGGGGGGGGGGGGGGGGGGGGGGGGGGGGGGGGGGGGGGGGGGGGGGGGGGGGGGGGGGGGGGGGGGGGGGGGGGGGGGGGGGGGGGGGGGGGGGGGGGGGGGGGGGGGGGGGGGGGGGGGGGGGGGGGGGGGGGGGGGGGGGGGGGGGGGGGGGGGGGGGGGGGGGGGGGGGGGGGGGGGGGGGGGGGGGGGGGGGGGGGGGGGGGGGGGGGGGGGGGGGGGGGGGGGGGGGGGGGGGGGGGGGGGGGGGGGGGGGGGGGGGGGGGGGGGGGGGGGGGGGGGGGGGGGGGGGGGGGGGGGGGGGGGGGGGGGGGGGGGGGGGGGGGGGGGGGGGGGGGGGGGGGGGGGGGGGGGGGGGGGGGGGGGGGGGGGGGGGGGGGGGGGGGGGGGGGGGGGGGGGGGGGGGGGGGGGGGGGGGGGGGGGGGGGGGGGGGGGGGGGGGGGGGGGGGGGGGGGGGGGGGGGGGGGGGGGGGGGGGGGGGGGGGGGGGGGGGGGGGGGGGGGGGGGGGGGGGGGGGGGGGGGGGGGGGGGGGGGGGGGGGGGGGGGGGGGGGGGGGGGGGGGGGGGGGGGGGGGGGGGGGGGGGGGGGGGGGGGGGGGGGGGGGGGGGGGGGGGGGGGGGGGGGGGGGGGGGGGGGGGGGGGGGGGGGGGGGGGGGGGGGGGGGGGGGGGGGGGGGGGGGGGGGGGGGGGGGGGGGGGGGGGGGGGGGGGGGGGGGGGGGGGGGGGGGGGGGGGGGGGGGGGGGGGGGGGGGGGGGGGGGGGGGGGGGGGGGGGGGGGGGGGGGGGGGGGGGGGGGGGGGGGGGGGGGGGGGGGGGGGGGGGGGGGGGGGGGGGGGGGGGGGGGGGGGGGGGGGGGGGGGGGGGGGGGGGGGGGGGGGGGGGGGGGGGGGGGGGGGGGGGGGGGGGGGGGGGGGGGGGGGGGGGGGGGGGGGGGGGGGGGGGGGGGGGGGGGGGGGGGGGGGGGGGGGGGGGGGGGGGGGGGGGGGGGGGGGGGGGGGGGGGGGGGGGGGGGGGGGGGGGGGGGGGGGGGGGGGGGGGGGGGGGGGGGGGGGGGGGGGGGGGGGGGGGGGGGGGGGGGGGGGGGGGGGGGGGGGGGGGGGGGGGGGGGGGGGGGGGGGGGGGGGGGGGGGGGGGGGGGGGGGGGGGGGGGGGGGGGGGGGGGGGGGGGGGGGGGGGGGGGGGGGGGGGGGGGGGGGGGGGGGGGGGGGGGGGGGGGGGGGGGGGGGGGGGGGGGGGGGGGGGGGGGGGGGGGGGGGGGGGGGGGGGGGGGGGGGGGGGGGGGGGGGGGGGGGGGGGGGGGGGGGGGGGGGGGGGGGGGGGGGGGGGGGGGGGGGGGGGGGGGGGGGGGGGGGGGGGGGGGGGGGGGGGGGGGGGGGGGGGGGGGGGGGGGGGGGGGGGGGGGGGGGGGGGGGGGGGGGGGGGGGGGGGGGGGGGGGGGGGGGGGGGGGGGGGGGGGGGGGGGGGGGGGGGGGGGGGGGGGGGGGGGGGGGGGGGGGGGGGGGGGGGGGGGGGGGGGGGGGGGGGGGGGGGGGGGGGGGGGGGGGGGGGGGGGGGGGGGGGGGGGGGGGGGGGGGGGGGGGGGGGGGGGGGGGGCCCCCCCCCCCTCCCCCGGGATTTTGGGGGGATGGGGCCTGCCTCTCTCTTAATCTCCAATCAAAAACCACCACCTAATCCTAGTCGGTTGAATTCGTAAAAACCATCCAGTGTGTATAGCATTACTGGTACTACGTCCATACACAGCGAGCGCATGACTAACTTTTTTTGTGAATGACAAATATGAGAAAAATATGCTATTTTTTTATGAATGACAAATATGAGAAAAAGAAATCTCCCTTGATTCATCTGCTATGATCATGCATATCTCTTCCACTAGCGCACGTGTTTGCGAGCGATCCACCGACTGTGATGACAACATCGAGACCGATTCGGTGCTGTCCAACTCCACCACTGGTAAGTTTGCACGTGCAACGCACCTGTTGCTTTAGCAAGAATTTTGAGCTTCATATTTTGCATCCAGATGCCCCTTGTCCGTGGGAGAAGAGACAAGTAATAGTTTACTCCTGTCTTCTCCATTTCAGTTGTCACCATGTTTAATTTCCTTCATTTTAGATCAAAATGTGTCCATTAAATATTCCTTGACAAAATGTGTTATGGCTCTTCACTCTCTTATTTACAAAATGTGTCATGATTGTCTAATTGTCATTCACACTAGATCATGAAAGGCGCGCGTTGCTGCGCCCGTCCATTTTAGCACCATAATGATAGTGATTGAGACAATTGTATGAAAATAATGTTTTAATCATGCGATATAATTGCCACACCTGGACATATCAAGTTTAGATGTGGCAGCAAAGACAAACTTCTAGTTTTGTGACAAAATGAAATCAAATGTCAATGAGAAAGAATACAACCTGTTAAAATTTCGAGTTAAAATGCACAATTCCTGTTTGGTGAAATATAGAAGCTGTAGCATAAAAAGGCTCAGTTTGTGTTTTTCCCGTTTATATCCCACTGAGTTAAACCATCTAATATTCTTATTTTGACTTGCGAGTTAACTACAAGAGAAAGCTATCATCTCACCATTCGAACCAAGTTAATTTCAATTCTAGCGAAGTCAGTGATTCCTGTGGTTAAGCGATAAACATATGAATCAAATCTATGTATATGAATTGAGATTCGCTGTTAACTTCAAGAGGAAACTATCATCTCACCATCTGTAGGAAGTTAATTTCAGTTTTAGCCAAATCAGTGAGTTCCTGTTGTTAATTGAAACTGAATCCAATCTAGTAAACGGACTGAGATTTGCTGTTTACTGCTATGCATCAACAATGAACAAGGCATGTCAGAGGATTCTCCTAACAGAGGATTATGCAGGTGAGACGTACTAATTCAGTTCCCATGCATACTGTCAATCAGACAATTCTACAAATATAAAGCCAAAAGAGAAGAGTACTACACCGGCTTCAGAAACGGAGAGGCCACTTACACTCTTCGTTGATGTCAAAGACGGAGAAATCTCTGAGAAAGAATCGGGTGTAGACGTCGCGCCCCACCTTGGGATCGTGCTGGATGATGGAGTCCATGACCGCATCGTGTGCCTCGCGTCTCCGCCGGTTCTCCTCCGTCCTCCGCGCCTTCTCCTCTTCCTCCCGCCGGCGCCTCTCCGCCTCCTTCTCCTTATCCGCCTCCATCTCCGCCCAGTCCTCCTCGTCAAGGAAGAGAAACTCCATCCAACTCGCCGCCGCCGCCTCCGCAGAGCCAATCGAGCAAACCCTACAGCCCCCGCTGTCGACCCCTTTCCTCTTTATTGGTTCTTTGGGCTGGGCCAAAGGCCCAAGTGGCGTGTCAGCCACAGTCCCTAATGTTGGCGAGAGGTGTCCAAAAAGACAAGAAAAATCGTTTGAAGAATACATAAAGTTTATTTTAGTTCAAAAAAAAGTTTATTGTTTTTTCCTTGACGTACTGTATGTAGTTTTTTTTGCAGGGTGGAGGAAGATTTCATCTATATCTATATCTATACCAATATAAAAAGACCCAAATGGACAGATCCAAACCATCTCAACCATCAAATCATGTTATCTAGCGGTTCAAATCAATCCAATGTTGAGCACCAAACACGTTTAACGCTCTAATTACCCACCACTGCCATTGGTTATAAACACGTTTTGACTCAACGATATCCCTTGAAATCTGCCATGTATTTAATATCTTACCATTCCCGCAAAAAAGTAATTGATATCTTACCAAATACCAACATGTAACAGATATATCCTACCTAATATACCGTGCAACTAATATCCTACCTAATACTCTCTCCGTCCGGAAATACTTGTCTGAGAAATGGATGTATCTAGCTAGATGTATTTTAGTATTCCCGGACAAGTATTTCCGATCGGAGGGCGTATAGACGTGTATTACACGTACATTATTACTAGTTAACTCAAGGAGGCTTCTCCGCCTTCCAAAGGTGTAGTCCCGATCCCAACCAAACAGCCATACGTGGCGAAAGTCCTAGACGCGCGGATCTCACGGGATGAACAACGCTAACTAATCTCCACCCCCCCCCCCCCCCCCCCCCCCCGGGGGGGGGGGGGGGGGGGGGGGGGGGGGGGGGGGGGGGGGGGGGGGGGGGGGGGGGGGGGGGGGGGGGGGGGGGGGGGGGGGGGGGGGGGGGGGGGGGGGGGGGGGGGGGGGGGGGGGGGGGGGGGGGGGGGGGGGGGGGGGGGGGGGGGGGGGGGGGGGGGGGGGGGGGGGGGGGGGGGGGGGGGGGGGGGGGGGGGGGGGGGGGGGGGGGGGGGGGGGGGGGGGGGGGGGGGGGGGGGGGGGGGGGGGGGGGGGGGGGGGGGGGGGGGGGGGGGGGGGGGGGGGGGGGGGGGGGGGGGGGGGGGGGGGGGGGGGGGGGGGGGGGGGGGGGGGGGGGGGGGGGGGGGGGGGGGGGGGGGGGGGGGGGGGGGGGGGGGGGGGGGGGGGGGGGGGGGGGGGGGGGGGGGGGGGGGGGGGGGGGGGGGGGGGGGGGGGGCAGGACCGAGCTCGTCTCGCGCCAGGTGCTGCAGGATGGATCGACGGAGGCCAGTTTTGGCCAGCCTATTGGGTCTCGGCGCTGGGGGCCGCCCGGGGGGTGCGAAAGGCGGGGCCTTTCCGCTCGTCTCTTTGGTTGGGGTAGCGGCGGGTCTTGGGTGAGGTGGTGTCAAGATCTTGGATGCCGGGGCGGCGGCCCTGGTGGTGGTAACGCGGTGCTCATGGGCAGAGCTTGTGGTTCGGTGCTGCCCGGTGACCATGGCCGTGTGGCGTTCGGTGGCGGTGAGTGTTGGCCGGGGTGAAAACCTGTTCTATCTTCGGACGGACCGGCGGCGGCGAAGCTCATTCCCTTCTTGAAGGCATCGTCGCGGCTCTCATTACCCGTCGTGTTGCTTGAGGTGAAACTCTGATCGTCGGATCAGGCAGTGGCGGCGCTCCGGTGTCGTAACCTTCCTGAAGGCGCCGCCTTGAAGCCCACGGTTCATCGTATGCAGCTTCATCTCTTCGTGGTGGCGTGTACGGTTGAAGCCCCCGGTTGCTCTTGTAGTGCTAGGGATGGTGTTGATGCGCTCAACGCCTATGTATCCTGCCTTGGGTGTGTGCGTGTGTTTGGTGGCGTGCGTTTGTACCGGGTTGTTGATAATCGTTGCTTTATATATAAAGCGGGGCGAAAGCCTTTTTCGGTAGAGAAAAGAGCAAAGCCCCCCCCCCCCCCCCCCCCCCCCCCCCCCCCCCCCCCCCCCCCCCCCCCCCCCCCCCCCCCCCCCCCCCCCCCCCCCCCCCCCCCCCCCCCCCCCCCCCCCCCCCCCCCCCCCCCCCCCCCCCCCCCCCCCCCCCCCCCCCCCCCCCCCCCCCCCCCCCCCCCCCCCCCCCCCCCCCCCCCCCCCCCCCCCCCCCCCCCCCCCCCTTTCTTTACCAAATTGATAGGTTACAAATTATACTAAGGAACCTTATAGAGCCAGTTGGATATGATATTGGTCAACATCTCTGTAACATGCATGATGTTGTTCGCTCAAGCCAGGTGAGACGCAACACACAGCAGACCAAAGCATTAAATTCCTTACGATTTGAAGCCGTGACCGCAGCGCTGACCGAAGGCCACCACTCCGACAGCATGGAGTCAGCTTGAGGAGTGAACCGATGCAATCTCCGATCTAGAAGGACCTTGTACCATACTTCCCGTGAGTAAGAGCACTGGAGGAGCATATGATTGGCCGTCTCCTCCTCTTGACAGCACAGGGGGCATTGTGGCGGGTGTTGAAGGTTCCTCCTGGCCAGACGGTCCGCTGTCCATAGCCGATTATGTAAGGCCAGCCATACAAATATTTTGATTTCGAGCGGTGCCCACGATCCCCATAGCTCATCAGCACACGGAAAATACTCGCGGCCGAAGAAGAAATAGTCATACGCCGAGCGAGCAGAGAACTTGCCATCCGACGAGAGCCGCCATCTGAACCTGTCCGGATGTGCCTCAAGCTCCATGCCCGAAAGAGTATTCCAAAGCAGCAGAATGTCTGCTATTGCCGGCACGGACGGGGACCCCTTGATATCTCTAATCCACGCCGCCGCCGGCAGCGCGTCCACCACCGAAGGCTCTGAACAGGCCCACCACCGCCTCGGCTTCGCACGCAAGCGGTCTGATAAGCATGACCACGTCATCCGCATAAACAGATAATCGGTTCCGGATTCCCCATCGCTCAAATGAACCAAATAATCCTTCTTGATCGCCCCGTTTGATGACCGCCGTAAGCACATCCATCACGAGAACGAACAGCAGAGGTGAGAGGGGGTCGCCCTGTCGTAGCCCTTTGGCGTGCCAGAACTTATCGCCTGCTGCCCCATTAATCAGAATTCTCGAGCTGGAGGTAGACAGAAGTACAGCCAGCTTAGCTAGCCACTTTGGCCCAAACCCACGATGTCGCAGAACCTTAAGGAGGAAAGCCCAATCCACCGAGTCGAAAGCTTTGGCCATATCAAGTTTAAGCAGCACGGCGTGCACATTCCGACGGTGCAAAGATCGGATGGACTGCTGGACCATAATGAAGTTATCAACGATCGACCGGCCGGCAATGAACGCGCTTTGATTGGCGTGAACCAGACTCTGGGCAAAACGAGCCGCCTGGATCGCAAGTAACTTAGAGACAATCTTACCAAAGCTATGCACCAGGCTCACCGGCCTGAACTCCTTAATATCCACCGCGCCCACTACCTTAGGAATTAGCGTGATGTAGGCCTCGTTTAGGAGCTGGAATCCTCTGCTATCCCCACTGTCAAAGGCGTTAATTGCCCTCATAACCGCATCTTTAATAATAGGCCAGCAACATTGATAAAAGCGGATTGAGAAGCCGTCCGGGCCCGGTGCTTTATCAGGCGGGAGCTCTTTGATCACCGACCACACATCGTCAGCAGAGAAGTTGCCCTCCAAAGAATCCAAATTCAGCCTAGGCAGATCAAGAGCATGCAAGTCAAGGCAGTGCGCCCTCGCCCTTGGCGTGCCAAGGAGGTCAACAAAGTGACCAACCGCCAGGTTGTCCATCTCGTCCGGTGTCGTGGCTTCCACCTCTCCCGCCTTGAGCCTGAAAATCTGATTGTTCCTTCTCCTAGCCGAAGCGAAAGACTGGAAGAATTCAGTGTTGGCCTCGCCCTCTCTCAACCATTGAATCCTTGAGTGTTGTCTAGCAATAGTGCGCTGCAATGATGCCAGCCCCAGAACTTTCCTCTTCAATTGGCTTCTAAGCCAGAACTCAGCTTCCGATAAGGGCCGATTATCCCGTGCTTGATCAAGCAGACGGATCACCTCATTAGCCATCAGTAATTGCCCCTTAATGTTTCCAATGGATCTGTGGCTCCACCTAGTAAGCTCTTTGGCCGTAGCCTTAAGCCTGCTCATGAGATCCAGGAAGGGGTCCGCCCGAGGAGGCGCGGCACTCCACCCGGCCGCGACAGCCGCCTGAAACCCTCTCAATTTCGGCCAAAAGGACTGAAAGTGGAAGCGAGCTTTCCTCTGAAAGTAGACGTTTGTAGAGAGCAGCAGGCGGCAATGATCCGACATCGATGAGGACATAGCCTGCAGCAGGTGATCAGGATTGGCCGCTTCCCAGTCCAACGACATGAACCACCGGTCGATCTTCTCCAAAGTGGGAGCGCGACGCTCATTGCACCAAGTGTAGCGCCTGCCCAGCAGTGAAGCCTCCTTAAGTTCCAAATCATTCAGAAATCGCCTAAACCGTCCCATCATCCTTCTGTTGACGAGGGCATTGTTCTTGTCAGAGGCCTCAACCATCAAATTGAAGTCCCCAGCGAGAGCCCATTTACCAGGAGTGCTGGCCCGAACATCCCGCATCTCTTGAAGGAACATGGGCTTGAGCCCATCGTCCGTAGGCCCATATACTACCGAGAGGAACCAGGATGGAGCACTGCGGAAACAAATCTCCACCGTGACCAAGAACCGATCCACCCTGGTGGAGGCGACTGACACTAGACTTGACTGCCAGGCCACCACAATACCTCCTGCCGTGTTAAGCGCTGGCAGGAAGACAAACCCATCATACTTACTACCCAACACCCGGGCGATACCGAAACGGTCGACAGATGCTAGCTTGGATTCCACCAAGCACACCACCGAAGCATTGGCGTCCTCCGCAGCCGCGCGAACCACGTTACCACGACTAGGGTTATTTAGACCTCTCACATTCCACACAATGATGTTATGATTGGGCACTATCATTGAAACATCCCACAAGCACCACGACCAGCACTACTAGCACACCAGGGACGGCGATCCCGCACTCTGATACTGTTCCAGAGAGAACAGTTTAATGAGCGCGTCAATGGCTGAAGCAGGTAGCGGCTCCTTGAACATCTCCGCATAGCGCGCAAGGCAGTCCACGTCAGGCTCGTCTTCGATCCCACAAAACCCCATCTTGGACACAAGGACGCATTGAGCGCGTTTGATGTAGGAGGCAGGATTCCCTCGCGAGTTGAACGCTATGCGTGCACTACGTCGCAGCTGATCCCCCCCCCCCCCCCCCCCCCCCCCCCCCCCCCCCCCCCCCCCCCCCCCCCCCCCCCCCCCCCCCCCCCCCCCCCCCCCCCCCCCCCCCCCCCCCCCCCCCCCCCCCCCCCCCCCCCCCCCCCCCCCCCCCCCCCCCCCCCCCCCCCCCCCCCCCCCCCCCCCCCCCCCCCCCCCCCCCCCCCCCCCCCCCCCCCCCCCCCCCCCCCCCCCCCCCCCCCCCCCCCCCCCCCCCCCCCCCCCCCCCCCCCCCCCCCCCCCCCCCCCCCCCCCCCCCCCCCCCCCCCCCCCCCCCCCCCCCCCCCCCCCCCCCCCCCCCCCCCCCCCCCCCCCCCCCCCCCCCCCCCCCCCCCCCCCCCCCCCCCCCCCCCCCCCCCCCCCCCCCCCCCCCCCCCCCCCCCCCCCCCCCCCCCCCCCCCCCCCCCCCCCCCCCCCCCCCCCCCCCCCCCCCCCCCCCCCCCCCCCCCCCCCCCCCCCCCCCCCCCCCCCCCCCCCCCCCCCCCCCCCCCCCCCCCCCCCCCCCCCCCCCCCCCCCCCCCCCCCCCCCCCCCCCCCCCCCCCCCCCCCCCCCCCCCCCCCCCCCCCCCCCCCCCCCCCCCCCCCCCCCCCCCCCCCCCCCCCCCCCCCCCCCCCCCCCCCCCCCCCCCCCCCCCCCCCCCCCCCCCCCCCCCCCCCCCCCCCCCCCCCCCCCCCCCCCCCCCCCCCCCCCCCCCCCCCCCCCCCCCCCCCCCCCCCCCCCCCCCCCCCCCCCCCCCCCCCCCCCCCCCCCCCCCCCCCCCCCCCCCCCCCCCCCCCCCCCCCCCCCCCCCCCCCCCCCCCCCCCCCCCCCCCCCCCCCCCCCCCCCCCCCCCCCCCCCCCCCCCCCCCCCCCCCCCCCCCCCCCCCCCCCCCCCCCCCCCCCCCCCCCCCCCCCCCCCCCCCCCCCCCCCCCCCCCCCCCCCCCCCCCCCCCCCCCCCCCTTTCTTTACCAAATTGATAGGTTACAAATTATACTAAGGAACCTTATAGAGCTAGTTGGATATGATATTGGTCAACATCTCTGCAACATGCATGATGTTGTTCGCTCATTTGCTCAATTTGTAGGTAGAGATGGTACGCTGATAGTTCATAAAGGTGAAAATATTAACATCAAACATAGTGTGCAAGGATTTCTTAGGTTATCTATAGAAACCAAAGGAATGGAATCAGATGAATGTGAGTGGGGAAGTTTACAAGAGTATAAATCACTTAGATCATTAATGTTAATTGGGATTTTGAAGATTCAGTCGGGTGATTCATTGGAAACATTTTCAAGCCTACGGATGCTACATATAGAATCCACAAAGTTTGCTGTCTTGGTGGAATCTCTGTATCAGCTTACACATTTGAGGTACCTAACATTAATAAAGTGCAATGACTTAAATAGGCTGCCCGAGAACATCCATAGGATGAAATTCCTACAACACATTAGTCTTGAATATTGTGAGTGTTGTGAAACTTCCCGATAGCATTGTGAGGTTACATGAACTGAGACATCTTGATCTTGATGGCACATGTGTAAATAGTATACCCAGGGGGTTATGTGCTCTCACGAATTTGAGGACACTATATGGGTTCACAGCCCATGTGGATGGTGATTGGTGTAGTCTGGAAGAGCTTGGGCATCTTTTAAAGCTTAGGACCATTGGATTAGTGAATCTACGGAATGTTTCAGATGCCTCATTCGCCCAAAAGGTCAGGCTTGGTGAAAAGGTCAATCTTATCATGCTGAGCCTCAACTGCATGAGTAGACATGGCAACAATGATTTGATCAAAAATGGAGTGTCTGAGAAGGATCAAGGAATGATTGAGGAGGTGTTTGATGGCCTCTATCCTCCACCATGCATACAAGATATTCGTATCTACAACTATTTTGGGCGTCAACTACCACGATGGATGATGTCAGCAACAATGATGCGGATGCCCTCAATAGCTTACAGATTTTAATGATGTGGGATCTGGCTTATTGCACCCAACTCCCAGATGGCTTGTGTGCGCTCCCATGTGTAGAGTACCTAGACATCAGACAAGCTCCAGCAATCAAGCATGTTGGGTCTGAATTCCTGCAGCCACATAGTCACTGCCACCATGCTTCATCCCAGGTTGCTGCCATGTTTGCAAGACTGCACAAGTTGATATTAAGTGGAATGGTGGAATGGGAGGAGTGGGAGTGGGAGAAGGAAGTGCAAGCTATGCAGGCCTTGGAGGAACTTGAAATCTATAGGTGCAAATTGAGGTGTATCCCTCCTGGCCTTGCTTCCCATGCAAGGTCTTTGAAAAAGTTAACCATAGGGAGCGTCCAGCAACTCCAGTATATAGAGAATTTTGCTTCTGTAGTCGAGCTCAACCTCTATGGACTACCCGACCTGACTAGGATCTCCAATTTCCCCAAATTGCGAAAACTTGAGGTTTATTGCTGCCGGAAGCTTGAGTCGCTGCAGGAGATGGATGCACTACAGAGGCTTGTGCTAACAGTTAACTACAGCGAGAGTCGGCTCCCATAGTACCTGCAAACTGTAAAGCCAAGCCATTTGCTGCTGGATTGTTGGCCGTTCATACTCATTTCCATGGCTATGGGAAAGTCTAGTTCCGAGTGGGACAGGTTCAGCCATATCCAGCATGTGCAGGCTTGTGCACATGTTGATGGCATTGAAAAGAGCTGGCACCTATTTTATACAAGGCATCCCTTCAACGTGGAGAAGAACATCAATCTGCAGGTAATACATATATTGGTAATTCGTTGCTCTTTTCCAGTATGTGTAGTTACTCTGTTTTTCTTAGTCTCTCTGTCATAGTATAGTAGTTCATCTTTAAGGCTAGAGCCTACTGATTCATTTTGCTTGTCAGGAGTGGTCATATCATTTTGACTTTCTCCGATCAGAGGGTGAAGATGGACTGCCTCGTTTAGCTGACCTTATAGCTGGGGGGGGGGGGGGGGGGGGGGGGGGGGGGGGGGGGGGGGGGGGGGGGGGGGGGGGGGGGGGGGGGGGGGGGGGGGGGGGGGGGGGGGGGGGGGGGGGGGGGGGGGGGGGGGGGGGGGGGGGGGGGGGGGGGGGGGGGGGGGGGGGGGGGGGGGGGGGGGGGGGGGGGGAGTTGAATGTAGGCAGCTGTTGCTCTTAATTTCTCTAGACTATTTTTGGCTGCAAGGAAGGAAGGAAGCAGCAATCTAGTCAGGTTTCAGGGTGGCAGCTGAATTGCAATTTTTAGTCAGACAGATGACTAGAGACTAGCAAGCATGCTAGTCAGGTTTCAGGTCTCAGTGTGTGCACTGAGGACGAGTCTGGCTGGTGATTTGAGTTACTGAAACTGGTCTGTTTGTATGCATGTATACATGCATGCTCTGTTCTCCAGTTGTTGAGTCCAGGTCGAGTAGCTGAGTGAGCAAGCAGAGGTCGAAGAAGTAATTTGTGTGATTAATTGGACCACACTCAGCTGACTTCCCAGGCCATCGTGCCACACCGCCACCCACTGGGGACTCGTTCGAGGCCAGCATTGGCGCGAGCGGGAGACATGCTGAGCATTTAAGGCGACTAAAGATCAGGAGATGGAGAGAGGTGCTCAAGCGTCGGCATTCTTTTTAGATGGAGCAACTTCATTGATTGATTTAAACACCAAACAGGGTTGCATCAAAGTTCAGACAGTTTACAAGGAAAGCTGGTGTCATGTTAATATCTATGAGCACCTCTATCCTTGAGTATATAATGGAAGCATGTTTAGCACAGAACCACAGGGAAAATGTGCAATCATACTATACCTAAGGGAAAATTTCGCACAGGGGGAAATGACATAATTGCAACCTTATATTACGCCAATATATGTACTAGTGCAGCAAACCATGGAATGGAAGACACTGCTTCAAATTAAACAGAAGGATTCATTAGTTTGTGCAACTGAAGGACCGCTGTATATGTTGCGCTCAGTTTCATACAAATCTACTATAATTCATTCGCCTCGCATCTTGCTCTCAGTTTCATAAAAATCTACTAGATAGAGAGAGCAAAAAGGGATGAGCACAGTTTAGATAAGATAAGAGACACATGCCTCTGAATACTTAATTCTTGACATAGATTTGGACAAACAGAAAAAGGCTTTTAGTCTTTCAGACAAAATAAAATAAAATATCAGAGAGGCTCTCCCTGGTTTCATTGCAGGAACGAAAACAAATAAGTACAGCATATCATGTCTTAGAAACAACCTAAAATGCAGAGTATTCTGATACATGCTCAGGAGAGCAACAAACATGCATATCACAGCATGAGACAGACCCCTTCTTAGATCTGCATCGCCACTTCAGGTTCCAGATTTCCACGGATATATCTCGGCGCTGTGAGTCTTTCAGAATTCAGAACTATATAAGTCTGCGGAGCGAGAGCAATCATCCATGCCAACAAAACTCTGCAGTGATCTTGGAATGGGAGGCACTTGGACATCCACAACGCCTTCTAGCATCTGAACAACCTGGCCCATCATTGGCCTGTGATCTTCAGCATCTTGAATGCACCAGCATGCAATTCTGCAAGCTCTGGTCAACTGCTCCACATCCGTGCCATCGCCTTCCAAACTGCTGTCCAGCAGGCACAATACATCTCCTTCATTCACCTTCACTGCAGCAAAGATGGGAAAGTAGGTGAACTTGCCTTCCTTGATCTTCTCCGCGTTCCTTCGCCCTGATATGATCTCAAGAAGCATCATTCCATAGCTGTAGACATCCGCCTTATGTGTGATGGGCAGCCCTGAGATCCATTCGAGTGCAAGATATCCGATGGTCCCTCGCATTGTCGTCAGGGCCCGGCTGAAATCACGACCAAGAAGCTTTGCCATACCTGCTGAAATCAACTTTTCAGAGCCCTTGGAAAAGAGATGTGAGTTTAAACAACCTATTTCCATGTACTCATACACAAATAACCTGCTACGGCCATCAGCACAAAATCCAAGTAGACGAACAAGATTGTTTTGTTGAATCATCCCAATGGTCTGCACCTCCGCTCGAAACTGTTTCTCTCCTTCCCTGAGGCCTTTTAGCTTCTTCGCAGCCACTAGAGTGGAACCTGTCAGTGTCTCCTTGAAAACACAGCCGAAACCACCTTCTTCAAGTTTCTCAGAGAATTTTTTGGTCGAGGTCTTTAATTGTGCAAAGGAGAAAACAGCAAGGCTCCAATTTACACACATAGTTCTTTATGTGAATAACTTTGCTATGCATCTCAACAAAACAATGAGACCGATAACAATGATAAGTAACACATCCGTCACTAGCAGAAACAGAGGATCAGCTTTAAAACCTGACCTTTTTTGTTGTTGCTGCTGTTGTTTGGTGGCGTTACATATGTACAAACGATTCCCATTTGAACCAGAGTCAAGCACTACTGTGTTGTGTAGCTCCCCAAACCATAGCAGGCATGTTACATTGTAAGCAAAGACATTATGAAAGAGGTTTATGGCATCTGAGAACAAAGAATTATGTGGTGACATGTAGATATTTTCTGTTGAACTGCCTCTGTGACAATTTATAGGTCGCTTCCTTCAACAGCCAAGAGAAGTATTCATGTTTGTGCTTAAATAATAAGAACCGGCAGGGCATGTGCAAGAGCCTGACCTTGTGCAGAGGCCATGAGGTCCACATCCACATGTGGTACATTAATCGTATTTAGCTTGACGTACTCGACCTAATATTTTTTTTGGAGTTGTCTCAATGCATGCATGCTTTGCACGCATATAATGGACATTAGTTGTATCCATGGGCATACCGACACATATAGACAATTGTTCGGATGCGAGTTAGGTTCCTTGCCATTTAGTTACTTGGGCATATCGATTCACCATCGCAAACTTTCCAATAAAGAGTGGAAATGCATCGAAGATCGAATTGAAAAGAAGCTTAGCTGTTGGAAGGGCAAGTTAATGTCGTACGGCGGTAGGCTAGTGCTTATTAACTCAGTACTT
The DNA here is from genome assembly GCA_036873465.1 of Thinopyrum obtusiflorum. Taxonomy (NCBI): domain Eukaryota; kingdom Viridiplantae; phylum Streptophyta; class Magnoliopsida; order Poales; family Poaceae; genus Thinopyrum; species Thinopyrum obtusiflorum. The sequence continues at coordinate 62,933 of JAAAWM010011481.1, read as the reverse complement.
ACTAGTATGCCCATGTTCCTGCTATCCTTCTTTGAGGTACCCAAGGGGGTACGGAAGAGACTAAATTTCTTGCGATCTCGATTCTTCTGGCAGTCAGATGAGGCCAAGAAGAAATATCGCCTTGCACGATGGGATATAATATGCCGACCCAAGGATCAGGGAGGGCTAGGTATTGAGAACCTGGAAATTAAGAATAAATGCCTTATGAGTAAATGGCTTTATAGATTATCTATAGAGACTGACGATATGTGGGCTCAGATATTACACAACAAATATCCGCAATCGAAAACTCTTGCCCAAGCCACCGCGAGGCCGAATGATTCGCCATTTTGGAAGGGGCTTATGAGAACGAAAGACCTGTTCTTTCGTAGGACCAAATTTCTTGTTGGCAATGGGATGACAACAAGATTTTGGGAGGATACGTGGCTAGGGAGACGCCATTAGCCATACAATACTCAAGCCTTTATAATATTGTGCAACGTAAGGGAGATTATGTAGGCACAGTATTACAATCGGCTCCCCTGCATATCCAGTTTAGGCGATCTTTAGTTGGTGAGCATTGGAATTCCTGGATACACTTGGTACGGAGATTGATGGATGTTCAATTATCCGACCAACCTGACTCATGACACTGGAGTTTGGCTAGAAACGGAGTGTTTACAGTAAAATCTTTTTATATGGATCTTATTAATTCTAGCCCAATCCCGAGATCTATTCATATCTGGAAGGTTAAGGTTCCCTTGCGTATTAAAATCTTTATGTGGTTTCTCCACAAGCAAGTGATCCTCACCAAAGATAATTTGTTAAAGCGACGATGGGTAGGCAGTTCACGATGTTGCTTTTGTGATCATGATGAAACAATTCAACATCTCTTCATAGATTGCCCTCTCGCCAAACTACTTTTGTGAACAATTCATATAGCCTTCAACATCGTCCCTCCAGTTAGCATTGAATCGTTATTTGGGACGTGGTTAGCTGGGGTGGAACATAATACTGCGGCTCGTATTCGAATTGGAATATGTGCACTTATGTGGGCTATATGGAACTGCAGGAATGATATGATTTTTAACAGACAACACATTTTAACTTTCTTGCAGGTCATCTTCAGAACTACGGCATGGATCCGTACGTGGTTCTTACTCACTCCTACGGACTCCAGGAAGCCTTTGGTTACTGGATGCAACCAATGGGAGATGGTAACACGGGCTATCTTCAACCGGTTTGGATGGCGGTCGCATAACAGGATAGGAGTCTAGGGTCCTAGTCCTTTTATTCATACCGGTTGTCGCTTTACGTTTTCATTTGTTTTTTGCTCCTTTTGCGAGCTGTAATATTTTGAAGACTTTGTACTACTTTGAGACTTTTAATAATATGGCTGCATGCATCGTTCAGATGCAGAGGCCGGGGGCAAGCCTCCTTTTCCACACAAAAAAAAAATGGGGATGAACTGCTGGTGCATCAACCCTGTTCGAAGTACTGTTCACCAGTGAGGAAACTGATTATAACTCTGTCCATGATGAAAGGAGTTTATCAGTGCCTGATAATGTGGCACAACGTTTTCGGGGCCAATTGGACTCGAATATTCACCCAACCGATGGAGAGGCGGAGGAGGAGGAGGAAGGGCTAAAACTCGTTCTGGGGACTGACTGTATGTAGCCAAGCCAAGGTGTGCCAATGTTGAACCTCTCTTCGTATTCTTTTTGGGGAAAGACATGACACCCATATGACCGCAACAGTTAAAACTGAATCTAGCCAAGCTCTTCCGTTCAGTTGTACTCCCATATTATCGGCCCGTTTGATCAAATACTCAGATTTTTATCATTTCCAACCTTCTCAATTGGCATTATCCAATGCTCTGTTATGAATGCTGCATGAGATATATGGAGCAGGAGCAGCACTTGGCTGCACTGCAGCAGAAATCACATGTATAGATTAAAGAAGAAAACCAACACTGCCTTTGGCCGTCAATCAACAAGATAATCGCCCAGACTGCGCAAGGAAAACTGTGATAATATTGAAGGAACATACAGACATTGAATGGCTTTTATTCTGGTGAAAGCAATTTTAACATGCTCCCTCTTACCCCCTCTTTTCTCATGGGAGGTAAGAAGGTAAGAGTTAATCGAACCACTACCTAACCAAATCAATGGCTCAGATCTACTATGTACTCTTACCTCTCATGTAAAAAAGGGAGATAAGAGGGACCACGCTAAAATTTGCATTCAGGTGAAAAGAAGAACATCACGTACAAGCAAGACGAATCTTCCACTCTAAAAAAATTAAAGATCAGAAACTCTAGGTAGCAGCAGTACATCAACAGGGTAATCAAATGTTCAAATGACTGTCTCACACCAAATCCAATCTTACACACTGACAACACGCTGTAACAGGGCTTTTATTCAGCTCAAGAACAGGAGCACTAGAGGGACACGCAGACAGTCAAACACATGGCAGTAATCAATCAACACAAATCTTCCACCGGTAGCACCAACACCATCTGTCGAGGTATGGCTTCCCCAGGGGTGGTGCTGGCCAGGGAGTGGCAAGAGAAGCAACAAACAGTTAAAACATACCTAATCAAATAAAGCAAATCATGAAATGGTTGATGCAAAGGAAGTAACATGAATGATGATCTGGGTAAGCGAAACACACTTGGTATCGGTGATTTCCACAAGCCCATCTCTTAGACTAGGCGGTCGTCGTGCGCGGGGTGACCAACTCTGCCTTGGGAACAGGAAGGAAGTATGTGATTCTTCTTCCCATCCTTCTTGTGGACGGGAAGTGCTTCTTCTAATTCTATTTCTTCTACTTTCTCTTCTTCGTCCTGAAACTCTGGCCTGTGATTTCAGTCCGCCAAGGTCTCCAACCCCATCACTGCCCAGAGGAGCCAGATAGTGGTGAGACACTCCCCACCATCACCCAGGCTCTTGGCGTGTAGGTAGCCCCTGCACCTGCTGGCGGAATAGCAGAGCATCTCCACCCACACACCTTGGATCAGTATCCACCTAGCTTCCTCGCTATCCAGCACCATCAGTTCTTGGGCGAGCTTGCGTGCATCGGAAATCAAATTATCTGAAGATGGGGGCACACTAAGAATCTCCCCTGCAAGAATTTGTTCTGTCGTGTCTTTCTCAATTTGGTTGCTGGCCAAGGTGAAGAGATCCGACCTGCTGCCGAGCATTAGCATCTCAGGACGGATGAGAAGCAGGTAGATCATATAGTTGGATATCTCCCTGCTCCGCAATGTGGCTTCTGCTTGTTGACGACATGGATGGGATGTGTTGGGGTGGTAAAAGCAGAGGTCCGTGGCTATGTGCCAGAGGAGGACGCTCTTGTCGAAATTCATCTTCAAGCTCCATCCTATTTGCTTGTGTCTCCTTAGAGCCCACTGGCCTCGAAGCTCATTGAATTTCCTGTAACTTTCGGAGCCACATATGTAATTCTTCCAACCATCTTCCACGTGCTGGCGAACCACCCCCGTGATTTGGTAGGCTCTAGCTTCTTTTTTAATATACCAATGTTGGTTAACAAACTCCCTTAGAAAGTTGAAGGCAGCAAGCTTCATCAAGAATGTGGGCTTCTTCTTGCGAACACAGAAGGACATGATGTTGCACTGAGATACCATGTCGTGCCACCCTTCAGAATGCTTCATAAGGAACCCCCCACTGAAAGATGAAATGCACTGGGCCAAAATCATGTAGGACAAAACCATGCAGGGAAGCAGGAACTCCAGCATGGCGGTGAAACAGAATAGGATGTATGTCACCGTGATGTCCTTCTCCTCGTGGCCATCCTTGCGGCTCGTGGCCAAAAGCACTATAGAAGATAAGGCCAGGAATGGAAGAGAAAACATGAAGCCGGACCCATATATAGTGCCAAATGATTGTACTCTGGTGTACAGCATACTGAATGTATCTCCAAGCCTAGACCGCAACTCTTTGTATTCATACTCATATTTACTCTGCATAAAACCTGACAGGACTTTAATCCGAAGAGAGTATGGAACAGACCGATCAACAAACATATAATTGCTTAGTGATCTATACCCATACCGTTCCCCGAACTTCTCCGTGTTCAGTAGACATTTCTTTGCATCTTGTACATATTCTTCAAGCAAATATGTCCGCCCTTTATGTTCCACTTCCAGCGAAGCCGGCATGCTGTTAAAGCTGGCGGTCCTGAGGGCCCATGGCTTCTGGGCGAATTTGAGGATGCCAAATAGAAAGAGTAAGACCCCTGCTGCCAGCAACGTCTTCTCGCCAGACCACCACTTGCAGAAGACGTACAAGGCAACCGTGACCTGAGACACCAGGGTTATGGTATGCCGTTTCCATAGCTCATTGTCTTCGAGGCTGTAGGCACTTATGAATGGCTGGCCGCCAAGGTGGATGAGGAGGACAGGCGCCCATAGAACCTCCAGGGCGGTGCTCCCCCCATCCAATGTCCGCTTCTGGCGGTTGAAGAGGGTTGCGAGGGCGTAGATCGCCACGACATCACTGCCTATGTAAACGATCCACACCAGCACTCTCAGCCTAGACATGGTGGGAGATCTACGCAGCCATGCACAGAGGTAGAGGAGGTACTGCATGAAGAGGCTGGCGAGGACGAGGATGCGACAACTGCCACTCCTCCACCATCCCACAACACCCACTAGGAGAAAACGGCCCATTAGTCCCGGTTCAGCAACTGAGACAAAACGAACGGGACTAAAGCCCAAAACTTTTAGTTCCGGTTGGTCTACGAACCGGGGTGAAAGGGGCTCCACGTGGCTGCTGCGCAACGCTGAGGTAGGAGGACCTTTAGTCCCGGTTGATGTTACCAACCGGTACCAAAGGGCTCCACGTGGCTGCTACACAGCGCTCAGGTAGGAGGACCTTTAGTCCTGGTTGGTAACACCAACCGGGACCAAAAGTTTTTTTTTAAGGGGGGTTTAGGGGTTTTGGAGGGTTTAGGCGTTTCATATTGTATTAGCTAGCTACTACATATAAAGAGAAGTGACCTCTCTTTCTCCGTGCTTGGTCGACGGTAGCTACTACATATAGAGAGAACTCGATGCTATAGTAAGCAAATGAAGGAAATTATTAATTACACAAGATCGTAATGAACATATATATAGAGAGAGAACAAGTTTTCGTATATGATCTATCCGACGCTACTACAAATATACAATATAACATCCCTGACATCATCAAGCACCAACGTCCCATTGAATATCCATATGGTATTCTCCCTTTTCAGGTATGACGTGGTCAAGAAAGAATCCCGCCAATTCCTCTTGAATAGCTCGTATGCGATCATTTGGTAGGAGTTCATTCCGCATCTGCCACATCTAATTTAAAGAAGGGGGTCAATACATATATATGAATGAAACTCAACACAATTGATGGTAATAAAATAAAATTGTGAATATTGTTTACGTACTTGAAATTGTTCGTCAGAGTAGCCCCGCTCACAGGTATGGTGGTGAATGAACTCGCAAACGTAGTATCCACATAAATGATTCCCGCCTGCCTGCCACAAGCACTTTACAAGAATAGAGTTCAATCAAACTGATAATCAAGCATGATAATGGTATTGATGAAACTAGAATCAACGAGAGATGCGCGAAACTAGCTAGTACTACTTACTTTGGGGTGTCTAAATCGCAGCTCGTTCTTCAGACCTGGAACCATTCCGGTGAACTCTTTCCAAACCCTGCCCGGCAAAGAAAATGATTACTTGATATCAGGAAATGAACGAAAGTTGCCGATATGGTGCGATAATGATTGAACTTACTTCTGGAGCATTGCAGTCATGTCCGCATAATCGTTGGGATCTTTACATCTCGAGTCTAAGACAGTTACTACTGCCTCGTCAAGCTTAATGGTGAGCAGAATAAAGTGGAACATGCGCACGCATAACTCATCAATTACAGTACTTAAGTAATCTCGAGTAAGCGAAACCGAATATTCACAAGATAGTAACACTCACGTGAAGTTGTAAGGAAAGAGTCTTTGGCTCTTGTTTTGATGTCGAAGGAACGCTTTTAGCAAGTTTTCCTCGGTATCTTTGGCTTTGTTTTTTACCGACCATTAATTTACGGTATTTGGGCTAATGAACCCAATGTCATAGATTCTTCCTTTTTTGAATTTGGCGATCTTCAGTCTGCATAATATAGTGAGGATAATTATATATACATGCAATGAACGAGCTTAGCTAGAGACTTAATTACAGAAGTTATACTTACAGATAGTAGCAAGCCATGAGTTGTTTGTCGAGGGCCTCTTGATTGAATAACTGGAATAATTCCACAAATTCAATAGGAATCACATCGCCTCCAATGAATTCGTGCTCATCTTTAATTCTCACCATCAGACTATCGTTCGCAGACTTCTTGCAGCTGTCCAAGTACCACTTATGCAATCTTCGCATCGTCGTTGTTAGTTTAGGGGCTTGATCAGGTTTGACGAGAGGCTTCCCGTGCTCGTATCTATAGATCTCTACTACCTCCATAGTTTCAAATTGTACATCATCGGCCATGTAGTCACCAAGATTGGTACCGGGCAGTAGCCCCGGATGATCAGCGATATCGCTAGACACCTTGAGCGGGGGCCACGATTGATTCTCCTGCTCGCCAAGCTGGGGATTTTTTTCCCACTTCTTCGTTTTGCTTCTCTTGCAGCACTGGTGGTACTTCCCGACCACCGCGATTCCTCATATGTCCTTTCAATACAGCGGACATAGTTGGATGGCGGCGGAGGCGGTGGTGGTCGCTCGAGGGCATCCCGAGTGCACTTCGCTTTCACCGGATCCACCTTCGGAGGTGGAGATTTCTTTTTCCAATGGTCCTTCACTTCGGCTTCCACGATGTCATCGGTTTCCTTGTCAGTCGTCTCATATGTTAACTTTGGAAGAGGCTTGATGCTTGGACCAGATTTGAATTTCTTCCCGCCTCTTGTACTACTAGCCACCGAAGCGGTGGCGTCTCTCTTTCGCCATTGCTGAGGCGGCGGAGTCCGCTGACGTGCCGGAGGATGTGGATGAGGAGGCAGAGTGTGTTGACGCGCCGGAGGAGGCGAAGGAGGAGGCGGAGTGCGCTGACGCGACCGAGGAGGCGGAGGAGGAGGTGGAGTGCCCTGACGCGACAGAGGAGGAGGCGGAGTTCCCTGACGCGACGGAGGAGGAGGAGGAGGAGGCGGAGTGCCCTGACACAGCGGAGGAGGAGGAGGAGGAGGCGTCCAGTTTGGAAGCTTGATGTACTCCTTTCTCCATAGACAGGTACTCTTTAAAGCATTTTCCAGATGGTTCTCCCCTTCACCTGTAGGGTACTCAAGCTCGCCAGCTCCTCAAATCCCTCCATTATTTCATCCACCATCATAATAGCATAGCCATGTGGAATCGGACGGCAATGAAAAGTTTCCTCAGCTCGAGGAGGTACAACAGAGCCGACCGCTGCCTTCAAGGTCAGGTTCTACCATTTCGTGATTAGCTCGCAATATTCAGCCTCCGTGATACTATCCACCGGGTAGCGAAGAGCCGTGAAATTAGTAGGCTGAACGAGCTCCGTGGAAGCCACGGTACTTCTCCGTTGAGATGGTGGGGTAGCTTATGGGGCAGCGTCAAAGCAAGGATCTTCGTGCCGCTGAGATAGTTGGCCGCTAGCTCACTGCCTCTAAAGTTCCTCTAGTTTTGCTAATCTTGCACTGAGTATCTGCATTTCGGTTGCTGACAACCCACAAGTGTAGGGGATCGTTTGTAGCCTTCTTCGATAAATAAGAGTGTCGAACCCTACGAGGAGCTAAAGGTAGAACAAATATTCCCTCAAGTTCTATCGACCACCGATACAACTCTAAGAACACTAAACGTTTGCTTTATCTAAAAAAAGGATAAAACTAGAAGTACTTAGTGGGAGCTTGAAGTAAATTGCAAGACAATAAAAGTAGTGTAGTAGCAAGCTTTTTGTAACACAAGAGAATGATTTGTCCATAGGCCATCAACTACATTACTAGATTGATAGCAAGTTTATATGTGGGAGAGGCCACTGCTAGCATGTCGTCCCTTACATGGAATTCTATGCACTTATAATTGTAACTCTAGCAAGCATCCGCAACTACTATCGTTCATTAAGGTAAAACCCAACCATAGCCTTAAGATATATTGGTCCCCCTTCAATCCCATATGCATCAATTTCTATGCTAGTCTGGAAGTTGCTGCCACCCTTGCCCTCCAATACATAGTCCTATCAGCAAACAACTAACCCTATGGTGTGATCCGCGCGCCCGCTCATATGATGGGCACCAAAGGACAGCAACATAACCACAAGCAAATTAAACCAATCATGGCAATTTCACCGGTAAGCCCGTAGGACAAAACAGATCTACTCAAACATCATAGGATAACCACATATCATTGGATAATAGTATGTAGTATTGAGCACCATGTTTAAGTAGAGAATTACAGCGGGAATAGAGAGGTTACACCGCTTCATAGAGGGGGATAAAGTTGGTGTTGACGGTAGCAAGATTGTTGATGTAGATCGCCGTCACGATCCTAGCCCCGGCGGCACTCCGGCACCACCGGGAGAGAGGGGGAGAGAGCCCCCCTCCTTCTTCTTCTTCCTTGGCCTCATCCCTAGGTGGGAGGAGGGTTCCCCCTCTGGTCCATGGCCTCCATGCCCGCGGAGGGGCGAGAGCCCCTCCGAGATTGAATCAGTCTCTCCGTCCTCTTCTGTTTCGCGTTCCTATTTTTTGACCCTTCACGGTTTCTTAAAGTCCCGGAGATTCGTAACTCCGATTGCGCTGAAATTTTAACACGATTTTTTCCATAAATTATATTTCTTGCACCAGAAGAAGGGCCCCAACCGACGTTCGTGGAGGGCACGATACACTGGGGCACGCCGGGCACCCCCTGGCGCGCCCCGGTGGGTTGTGGTCACTGTGTGGCGCCCGTTTGCGTTGATTCCAAGTCCCAAAAATTACATATATTCCAAAATAATTCTCTGTAAATTTTTATCCCGTTTGGACTTCATTTGATATGGAATTTCTGCGAAACAAAAACATGCAACAAACAGGAACTGGCACTGGGCACTGGATCAGTAAGTTAGTCCAAATAAATCATAGATAAATTGTTGCCAAAAGTATGTAAAAGTTGAATAATATTGGCATGGAACAATCAAAAATTATAGATACGACGGAGACGTATCAGCATCCCCAGACTTAATTCCTGCTCGTCCTCGAGTAGGTAAATGATAAAAAAGATAATTTTTGATGTGGAATGCTACCTAGCATAATCTTGATCATATATCTAGTCATGGCATGAATATTAAGACATGAGTGATTCAAAGCAATAGTCTATAATTTGACATAAAGACATCAATACTTGGGCATCCCAACAAACAATCATGTCTTTCAAAATATCAAATGCTAAAGAACGTTATCCCTACAAGATCATATAGCCTTGTCATGCTCTGTCTTCTTAACACAAAGTATAAATCATGAACTACCCCGGTGTCAGCCAAGTAATTGGTTCATACTTTTTAACGCGCTTCAGCATTTTCAACTCTCACGCAATACATGAGCGCAAGCCATGGATATAGCAATATAGGTGGAATAGAATGCGGTGGTAGTAGACAAAATAAGGGAGAAAGTCTCACATCAACTAGGCAATTTAATGGGCTATGGAGATGCCCATCAATAGATATCAATGCGAGGAGTACGGATTGCCATGCAACGGATGCACTAAGAGCAATAAGTGTATGAAAGCTCAATATGAAACTAAGTGGCTATGCATCAAACTCTCTACTATGAAAAATTCCCACTAGTATATGAAAGTGACAACATAGGAGACTCTCTATATGAAAAACATGGTGCTACTTTGAAGCACAAGTGTGGAATTGCATGCCCCTTCTGTCTTTTTCTCTCATTTTTTTTGTTTTCTCTTTCTTTTTTCTTTTTCATTTTTTTCATTTTTTTCTCTTTCTTGGGCTCTTTTTGGCCTCACTTTTTTTTCATTTTTTTCTTTTCCTTTTTTTAATATTTGTCCGGAGTCTCATCCCGACTTGTGGGGGAATCATGGTCTCCATCATCCTTTCCTCACTGGGACATGCTCTAATAATGGATAATGATGATCATCACACTTCTATTTACTTATAACTCAAAAGAAATAAAAATTACAACTCGATACCTAGAACAAGGTATGATTCTATATGAATGCTAGAATGCCTCTGACAGTGTACCAGGATGTGCAATGATCTATCATAGCAAAGATATAAAAAAACGGACAAGCCATGAAAATATCATGCTAGTTGTCTTACGATCATGCAAAGCAGTATGAAAATGAATGCTCAAGTCATCTACATGATGGAAGTGCATGGCAATATATCTCGGAATGGCTATGGAAATGCCATAATAGGTAGGTATGGTGGCTGTTTTGAGGAAGGTATATTAAGGTTTATGCACCGGTGAAAGTTGCGCGGCACGAGAGAGGCTAGCAATGGTGGAAGGGTGAGAGTGCGTATAATCCATGAACTCACATTAGTCATAAGAACTCATATACTTATTGCAAAAATTTATTAGACCTCAGAGCAAAGTAATACTACGCATGCTCCTAGGGGGGAGGTTGGTAGGAGTTAACCATCGCGGGCCCCCGACCTTCACACAAAGATAGACAATCAAGGATAAATTGTGCTCCAACTTCCCGGCATAACGAGAGACTATACGTGCATGCTTCGGGAATCACAAACCTTAACATCAATATCTTACTAAACACGATCATCCACTAGTACCTCCCACATATTATCATCTCTATCTCGCAAAACTATTGCAAGGAATCAAACATATCATATTCAGTGATCCATAAGTCTTATGTAGGATTTTATGACTAACCATGCAATTGATCAATTCCTGTTGACTCTCTAAATAGATATAAGTGAAGCATGAGAGTTTAATTCTTTCTACAAAAGATTATGCTTTAACAAATATAAGTGAAGCAAAAGAGCATTCTACGAAAATCGGTTTTCTATGTGAAGAGAAACAGGCAATCCAAACTTCAAATGATATAAGTGAAGCACATGAAGCATTCTACAAAGCCATAGTCAAAAGATTTAAGTGAAGTGCAATGATCATTCTATAAATCAACATTGGACTATATCATACCGGCATGGTGCATAAAAGAAAAGTGAAAAATAAACACAAAAGACGCTCCAAGAATTTACTCATATTATGTGAACGAAACGAATCCGAAAACATACCGATACTTGTTGAAGAAAGATGGGATGCCTTCCAGGGCATCCCCAAGCTTAGACACTTGAGTCTCCTTGAATATTTACTTGGGGTGCCTTGGGCATCCCCAAGCTTGAGCTCTTGGCTCTCCTCCTTCTCCTCACATCAGAACCTCCTCGATCTTCGAACACTTCATCCACACAAAACTTAACCAAACTTTTAGTGGCGGGGTTAGTGCATATGATTAATGAAATCCCATCATGTACTGCTATAACATTATTGTATAATTGTAATCAAACATTACCCACTGTATGCTATCACAATTCTATGGCCCCAAGTCAAGGAGGGGGGGGGGGGGGGGGGGGGGGGGGGGGGGGGGGGGGGGGGGGGGGGGGGGGGGGGGGGGGGGGGGGGGGGGGGGGGGGGGGGGGGGGGGGGGGGGGGGGGGGGGGGGGGGGGGGGGGGGGGGGGGGGGGGGGGGGGGGGGGGGGGGGGGGGGGGGGGGGGGGGGGGGGGGGGGGGGGGGGGGGGGGGGGGGGGGGGGGGGGGGGGGGGGGGGGGGGGGGGGGGGGGGGGGGGGGGGGGGGGGGGGGGGGGGGGGGGGGGGGGGGGGGGGGGGGGGGGGGGGGGGGGGGGGGGGGGGGGGGGGGGGGGGGGGGGGGGGGGGGGGGGGGGGGGGGGGGGGGGGGGGGGGGGGGGGGGGGGGGGGGGGGGGGGGGGGGGGGGGGGGGGGGGGGGGGGGGGGGGGGGGGGGGGGGGGGGGGGGGGGGGGGGGGGGGGGGGGGGGGGGGGGGGGGGGGGGGGGGGGGGGGGGGGGGGGGGGGGGGGGGGGGGGGGGGGGGGGGGGGGGGGGGGGGGGGGGGGGGGCTTCAACAAGAATTCAAACATACGCAAATAATGAAGCTATAACAGCAATCTGTGAAAACAGGACAATCTGTAAAGATTTGAACATTCACCATACTTCTGTAACTCTAAAAATTCTGAAAAATTAGGACAAAATAAACAATTTGTATAGCAAGACTGTGCAAAATGTTTCAGAAACTTTCGACGTTCCAGTAAAAAATGTGAAATCACGCAATATATCCAAAGTTTCTGTTTTTGCACCGCACAAACCAACAAGCAATCTAATCATCCTAAAGGAAAGTCTTGGCATATTATTTTTATAATACAATTGATTTGTACAAGGGGATAATTATTTTTGTTGAAAAGTTTCTGTAATTGAGATTCACAAAGTTTCCATGGGCATGAACAAAGTTCAAGACTAGCTCCCACTTTAACAATGCTCGTCTCTCTCACTTTCACTTTTCTTTTTGAAAAAGTTTTAGGTTCCCCTCTATATTTTTGTTTTTAAACTTTACAAAAGCACTCAGAAGAAATAAATGACTCTCTAAAACTTCCGGGTTGTCTCCCTGGCAGCGCTTTCTGGGGGGGGGGGGGGGGGGGGGGGGGGGGGGGGGGGGGGGGATGGATCCACCCGGATCCCAAGGTATATCAAAGCCAATTTTAATTAGCAATGGTTTGGCATTTAGTAGTGAGCACAAAGTGATATATCTCATGCAATGACGAAGTCTAACTCTCTTCCTATGCATCGGCATGTCATAAAAGAACAATTCATGCACATCAAGTAAAGGCCAATGCATAGTATAAGCAATTTCTTGCAATTTTATCGTGTTGGAAACATAGAGAGGCGGAGATGTAGTTCATCTCTCATAATAATTGCAAGTAGGAGCAGCAAGCACATGCATATTATATTCATCAAAATCATCATATGCAACGGTAAAAGGCAACCCATCAATGTAATCCCTAATAAGTGCAAACTTCTTCGATATAGTGTAGTTTGGAGAATTCAAAAAGATAATAGGACTATCATGTGTGGGTGCAATAGAAACTATCTCATGTTTAACATAAGGAACTATAGCAAGTTCAAATCCATAAGCATAATTCATATTGGCATCTTGGCCACAAGCATAGCAAGCATCATCAAAAAGGGATATTTCAAATGAATCAATGGGATCATAGCAATCATCATAGCATTCATCCTTCGGTAAGTATGAAGGGAAATTAAACAATGCATGAGTTGAGGGGTTACTCTCATCATAAGGTGGGAATGGGTAGCTAATCCGTTCTTCCTCCTTCTTTTCTTCACTCTCCTCCTCATCTTTTTCATCTAATGCGCTCACAGTGTCATCAATTTCTTCTTCCATAGACTCCTGCAAAATATTAGTCTCTTCTTGGACAACGGAGACTCTCTCAATATATGCATCAATATCGTAATTGTATTTATAATTATCATAGCAATATTTAAGTATAGCAAAATTTTCAGATCTATAACTTGAATCATCATCATAATCATACTTTTCAAACAGAGATTCAATTTCATAAGCACCCTTAAAAGCAACAAATTCTTCTATTCGTTCCACATCATAATAATCATATACACCTTTAGCATAAGAAGCTAAGGTTTCATTATCATTAAATTCACATGAAAAGGGAGGGTGCGGAGCCTTCATCCTTGAGCAACAAGTAAGATCATGTTCCAAGCATAGACTCCAAGCATAACAATGCAACAGATGAATTTGATCCCATAAAAGTTTCCCCATTTGTGTCAAGTGATAATCCCTAAAGTATTCACGTTGATCCAACGTTACTCCCATTATCATATTGAATGGGGTTTTCTCAGGATTATCAAAGTAGTACATAATATTTTTCACATGAACCAGCATCGAGGGTTTTAGGAGGTTCCCCATCTCCATGAGTAGCAAGTACAACTAATTTTTTTTGGTGTTTCGTGTTCCATATCCATAACTAAAGATAGAGAACAACTTAGAAAAGGAAATAAAAACTACTTAGTGATAAAGCAAACAAGCACACATGAGAATATTCACCCCATGCTATTGCTCCCCGGCAACGGCGCCAGAAAAAGTTCTTGATAACCCACAAGTGTAGGGGATCGTTTGTAGCCTTCTTCGATAAATAAGAGTGTCGAACCAAACGAGGAGCTAAAGGTAGAACAAATATCCCCTCAAGTTCTATCGACCACCGATAGAACTCTACGCACACTAAATGTTTGCTTTATCTAAAAAAGGATAAAACTAGAAGTACTTAGCGGGAGCTTGAAGTAAATTGCAAGACAATAAAAGTAGTGTAGTAGCAAGCTTTTTGTAACACAAGAGAATGATTTGTCCATAGGCCATCAACTACGTTACTAGATTGATAGCAAGTTTATATGTGGGAGAGGCCACTGCTAGCATGTCATCCCTTACTTAGAATTCTATGCACTTATGATTGGAACTCTAGCAAGCATCCGCAACTACTATCGTTCATTAAGGTAAAACCCAACCATAGCCTTAAGATATATTGGTTCCCCTTCAATCCCATATGCATCAATTTCTATGCCAGTCTGGAAGCTGCTGTCACCCTTGCCCTCCAATACATAGTCCTATTAGCATACAACTACCCTATGGTGTGATCCGAGCACGCGCTCATATGATGGGCACCAAAGGACAGCAACATAACCACAAGCAAATTAAACCAATCATAGCAGTTTCACTGATAAGCCCGTAGGCCAAAACAGATCTACTCAAACATCATAGGATAACCACATATCATTGGATAATAGTATGTAGTGTTGAGCACCATGTTTAAGTAGAGAATTACAGTGGGAACAGAGAGGCTACACCACAGCATAGAGGGGGAGAAAGTTGGTGTTGACGGTAGCAAAATTATTGATGTAGATCGCCGTCACGATCCTAGCCCCGGCGGCACTCCGGCGCCAACAGGAGAGAGGGGGAGAGAGCCCCCCTCCTTCTTCTTCTTCCTTGGCCTCCTCCCTAGGTGGGAGGAGGGTTCTCCCTCTGATCCATGGCCTCCATGGCCACGAAGGGGTGAGAGCCCCTCCGAGATTGGATCTGTCTCTCCGTCCTCTTCTGTTTCGCGTTCCTGTTTTCTGGACCTTCACGGTTTCTTAAATTCCCGGAGATCCGTAACTCCGATTGCGCTGAAATTTTAACATGATTTTTTCCCCATAAATTTGATTTGTTGCGCCAAAAGAAGGGCCCCAACCGACGTGCGTGCAGGGCACGATACACCGGGGTGCGTCGGGCACCCCCTGGCGCGCCCTGGTGGGTTGTGGTCACTATAGGCCCCCGTTTGCGTTGATTCCAAGTCCCAAAAATTATATATATTCCAAAATTATTCTCCATAAATTTTTATCACGTTTGGACTTAGTTTGATATGGATTTTCTGCGAAACAAAAACATGCAACAAACAGGAACTGGCACTGGGCACTGGATCAGTAAGTTAGTCCAAATAAATCATATAAATTGTTGCCAAAAGTACATAAAAATTGAATAATATTGGCATGGAACAATAAAAAATTATAGATACGATGGAGACATATCAGTTGCCTCCTCTTTCCTCTTTCTCTCTCTGCATCTATAACCATCGCTGTCGGGAAACACAAGCACCCACGGAACGGAGCCTGGTGTGCCTCGTGTTCGTCCAGGGTGTTCAGGATTCCCGAGGGCCTCTATCAGCTCATCCTTCTCTCTGTCGGGAATGAATGTCCCTTCCTGCGCTGCCTAGATTGCTGCCTGAAGCTTCTTGATGGGCATTGCAAGTTGCTCGTCTGACCAAACACACTCCCCAGTTTCTGGGTGCAAAGTTCCCCCAACCCTGAAGAACCAAGTCCTACACCGATCTGGCCAGTGCAATGCCGCTGGTTGGACCCCTTTAGCAAGCAGGTCTTGCTCAGCTTTGTCCCACAACGGCTGGGCTTTGTAGTAGCCACTTGACCCCGTGCGATGTTGATACTTCTTCTTTGCAGCATTTTGTTTGTTTGTCAGTGACCTTTTCTTAGCCTTCCCCGATTTCTTGTAGGCCACAAATGCAGGCCAGTGATCTCTTATCATCTCATATCGACCTATGAATTATGGAGTCTCACCTTTGTCGACAAACTTTGTGTTCAACTCTTTCTTCTAGTTCCTGAATAGTTCTGCCATCTTCTTCAGAGCAAATGCCTTGACCTTTGGCTGTATAACTGGGTTCTTAGGATCTTCCTCTGGCGGTAGGCTGAAATTTGTCATCAGCGAGGTGAAAAGATCGTTCTTCTGTCTATCCTGGACATAAGAAACTTCAGGGTCCTTCTTATTCTTATTCCATTGCTCGATGCTGATCGGGACGCTGTCCCTAACAACAACTTCGCACTGATGTACAAATGCGTCCTTGGACCGCTTGGGAGCAATTGGTTGGCCATCTTTGGCGATTTCTGTGACCATGAACCTTTCATCCCGGCGCAACCTTTTCTTCGGGCCTTGTCTTCTTGCGGAAGTTTGGCTCGATCCGGAGGGCTAAAAGAAGAAAGAAGAAGGATGATGGGAACACCAGCTCAAAACTGACAAGACATTGCACCAAATCACTCCTTAACCTTGGTAGGATTTCTGGATCGATTACCTTCTGAGAGATTGCATTGAGGAATGCACATAGCTTCACAATGGCCAATGAAACATTTTCCGGTAGAAGCCCCCTAAATGCAACCGGAAGCAGTTGCGTCATAATCACGTGGCAGTCATGAGACTTTATGTTCTGAAACTTTTTTCTAGGATATTTATTATTCCCTTTATATTTGATGAGAAGCCAGACGGGACCTTCATACTGAGCAGGCATTCAAAGAAGATTTCCTTCTCTTCTTTGGTAAGGGCTTAGCTGGCAGGACCTTCATACTGCTTTGGATGCATGCCATCTTTTTCGTGCACACGTTGCTCGTCCTCCCATGCCTCCGGTGTATCTTTTGTCTTCCCATACACGCCCAAGAAGTCTAGAAGGTTCACGCAATGATTCTTCATCACGTGCATCAATTCGATTGCAGAGCGGACCTCTAGGTCTTTCCAATAGGGTAGGTCCCAAAATACAGATTTCTTCTTCCACATGGGTGCGCGTCCCTCAGCATCATTCGGAACAGATAGTCCGCCAGGACCCTTTCCAAAGATTACTTGTAAATCACTGACCATATCAAGTATGTGATCACCAGTACGGAGGGCGGGCTTCTTCGGGTGATCTGCCTCACCTTTGAAATGCTTGCCTTTCTTTCGGCATTGATGGTTTGTTGGAAGAAATTGACGATGCCCTAGGTACACATTCTTCATACATTTGTCCAAATATATACTTTCGGTGTCATCTAAACAGTGCGTGCATGCGTGGTATCCCTAGTTTGTCTATCCTGAAAGGTTACTGAGAGCAGGCCAATCATTGATGGTTACAAACAACAACGCATGTAGGTCAAATTCCTCCTGGTTGTCCTCATCCCACACACGTACATCTTTTCCATTCCACAGATGTAAAAGTTCTTCAACTAATGGCCTTAGGTACACATCAATGTCGTTGCCGGGTTGCTTAGGGCCTTGGATGAGCACTGGCATCATAATGAACTTCCGCTTCATGCACAACCAAGGAGGAAGGTTATAGATACATAGAGTCACGGGCAAGGTGCTTTGATTGCTGCTCTGCTCCCCGAAAGGATTAATGCCATCCGCGCTTAAACCAAACCATACGTTCCTTGCGTCACCTGCAAAGTCCCCCCACCTTCTCTCGATTTTTCTCCACTGCGACCCGTTAGTGGGTGCTCTCAACTTCCCGTCTTTCTTATGGTCCTCTTTGTGCCATCGCTTCAACTTGGCATGCTCTTTGTTTCTGAACAGACGTTTCAACCGTGGTATTATAGGAGCATACCACATCACCTTCGCAGGAACCCTCTTCCTGGGGCGCTCACCCTCAACATCACCAGGGGCATCTCGTCTGATCTTATACCACAATGCACCACATACCGGGCATGCATGCGTTCAATTCCTCGTACTCACCGCGGTAGAGGATGCTGGCATTAGGACATGCATGTGTCTTCTGCACCTCTAATCCTAGAGGGCATAGAACCTTCTTTGCTTCGTACGTATTCTCGCAAAATTTGTTATCCTTTGGAAGCTTCTTTTTCATTATTTTTAGTAGCTTCCCAAATCCGTTGTCAAATACACCATTGTCTGCCTTCCATTGCAGCAGTTCCAGTGTGGTACCGAGCTTTGTGTTGTCATCTTCACAATTTGGGTACAACTCTTTTTTGTGATCCTCTAACATGCGATCGAACTTCAACTTCTCTCTTTCACTTTGGCATTGTCTCTTTGCATCAACAATGATTCGGAGAAGATCATCATCGGGCACATCGTCTGGTTCCTCTTGATCTTCAGCTTCCCCCTCCGTTTGGTTACCGGAGCCGTCATCGTGATCTCCTTCCTCTTCCATTCCGTCACCGGAGCCGTCATGATGATCTCCTTCCTCCTCCATTGTTGGATCACCGGAGCCGTCGTGATGATCTCCTTCCTCCTCTCCTTCTTGACCATCGGTGTCATTGAGAAACGACAAGGGATCACCTTCGGTGAGGATTATATCCCCCAACAACTGTTCTTGTACTAAGTCTCTTTCCATAGTTTCTGCAAATATTACAACATGGCAATATACAAACATGAGAGATGGATTAGTGGCAAACATAGACCTAGCTAATCACCACAAGGAATCATATGCATATATGAGCAATGGATTAGTTGCGGACCGCCTCTCTCATGCATATCCGACGTCCCCCCTCATGTCGAAGTTATCGGGGAGGGGGTATCGACAATGATGCTTTTTCTTCTAGTGTTTGGGTGGCCTCGATAGTTGGTCGGGCGAGCGGACCGCCTCTCTCTCATGCATGTCCGACGCCCCCCCTCATGTCAAAGTTATCGGGGAGGGGGGGTAGATCGACAACGATGCTCTTTCTTACAGGGTTTTGGGTGGCCTCGATAGTTGGTCGGGGGAGCGGACCGCCTCTCTCTCATGCATGTCCGACGGCCCCCCTCTTGTCGAAGTTAT
Organism: Thinopyrum obtusiflorum; assembly: GCA_036873465.1. Lineage (NCBI taxonomy): Eukaryota > Viridiplantae > Streptophyta > Magnoliopsida > Poales > Poaceae > Thinopyrum > Thinopyrum obtusiflorum. Next base: position 43,842 of record JAAAWM010011481.1, on the reverse strand, counting down.
CGGGGAAGGGGTAGATCGACAATGATGCTCTTTCTTCTAGGGTTTGGGTGGCCTCGATAGTTGGTCGGGCGAGCGGACCGCCTCTCTCTCATGCATGTCCGACGGCCCCCCTCTTGTCGAAGTTATCGGGGAAGAGGTAGATCGACAACGACGCTCTTTCTTCTAGGGTTTGGGTGGCCTCGATAGTTGGTCGGGTGAGCGGACCACCTCTCTCTCATGCATGTCCGTTGTCCCCCCTCATTTCAAAGTTATCGGGGAGGGGGTAGATCGACAACGACGCTCTTTTTTTAGGGTTTGGGTGGCCTCGATAGTTGGTCGGGCGAGCGGACCGCCTCTCTCTCATGCATGTCCGACGTCCCCCCTCTTGTCGAAGTTATCGGGGAGGGGGTAGATCGACAACGACGCTCACCCCTCATTTTGAATATATGAACATTTTAACTTATTAACTTAGTAACTTGGTAAATTTTAACTAATTTCTAAGAAAAAATATATTCTACGAACAAAAAAAAAATGCTATCCGATATACCCACATGTGTACATATCGTCCGATATATCTAGACTTGTTTTTTCTGATATATCTAGATTTGTTTTTTTCGATATATCTAGACTTGTTTTTCTATATACATCCATCAATACATACATAGCCACATACATACATGAAAAAAATGCTATAAACAAAAAAAAATCTATGAACAAAAAAACATCATATATGAAGAACATTATTATATAAAAAAATCAACATATAAAAAATTCTATGAACAAAAAAAAAACATCATATATACATCCATACATACATACATAGCCACATACATACATCATATATGAACAAAAAAATCATCATATTGATGAATATTATAGTTTTGTTTTTGTTGATTTTATATAAAATCTTTTTAGTTGATTCTTTTTGCTATTGAAGAATATTATAGTTTTGTTTTTGTTGATCATAATAAAAAAATAATTGATTCTTTTTACTTTATTCCTTTTGCTATTAGAGTTTTGTAAAAGCTTTTCAGTTCATTCTTTTTGCTATTAGTTCATTCTTTGAGCAAAATAACCATTGGTACGCGTCAGTGCTATACGAACGGTTTTTAGCCCCTTTCCGCGACGGCATTTGGAACCGTCGCCAAGTGAGTGTGGGTGATAGGGGGGTCCTTCCCACACGACCCAGAAACCATCGGGGATAGGGTGCCAAGATGCATATACAGTACTCCTACTCGTTTGTGCTCGCATTGCCATCGCAGTCGGTATTCTGTGGTGCTACGTTAACGATACGCGGCCCATCACAAACGGTTCACTATTATAGAACATGTATGATAAGCATACAATCACACACATTCGCTTTTCCCAAACTATATGCGATAACTAATTAAGAAGATTAGCTAATCGTCGTACGAGTGTCGGACATGATTATGAAACGTCGGACCATCGTAACATCGTCGTACACGACAATTATCGCACATGCTATTCTGTGGTGCAACGTTTATGATGCATACTTCAACAGAAACAGTTCATGGTTGCGAATCGTGTACGATAAGGCAACTATCACAAACATTTAGTTTGCCGACACCGTTTGTGATATTGTCTAACAACGCACACGCTTTGCAAACGGCAACTGTGTGCATGCTTGCACAAGTTTCCTCTCTGTGAACCGTGTCGGATTATGGTGTATATCGCAAACGTTTGTGTTTTACCAACCGTGTGTGCCGTAACGACCTAGAGAGCGTAATTTCATCGTAATTTAATTGCTGGTATTTCAAATTGTACCAGATTTGAATTTGAATTTGAATGTATGCTATAGCTTTATTCATATCCATCAGGTTCAAACAACCAATGCATTATTCGATTCATAGGTACATATGTTCGAGATTTACATAAGAACCAAATAAAGAATGATGAACCACAGTTGTATACTTGTACTATTAAAGACGGTAAAGAAAGAGGCGAAATACATTCTGGTTGCTGAACAAGGTGAAGCGGAATGCCCATATTGTGCCCTCCTCCATGCAGAAGGCACGCACGACTCTATTCCAACCCCTTGTGATGGCCGACCGCCCATCCTTCACGGTCTTCATGAAAACATCTAGATAATCATCATGTTCTGGTAGAAATACTTTAACCTTTGCATGCCCACCAATCATGTAGTTTGAGAGGTAATCTTGAGTAAACTGCTTTGGGAACCACTGCAAAGAAAAAAGATTCAGACATTGTAAATTTGTCATCTAACACAACTCATTATGGACAGTAAAAAGAAGGCTGCAGAGTTCTTACTTACCATCCTGCAGTTCGCTGTTGTCTTGGATAAAGTATAAACAAATAGTTTAATTGCCATCTTTTGACCCATTTTACTAACAATCTTTATCAGCTTCCTCACTTGATGCTGATTCATCGATACCTCATTTCCCCATACGCAGAAAGGGTCGAAGCGCGGATCTTTACCAATGACATATGTACCTAAAAGCACCAAGTTAATATAAGAAGCTAAACAGCAATTGCACAATGATGTAGTACAACACTCTTCTATAATATCTTATAACATCCAATATACTCACATATTAGATGAATTAACATCTTATATTATGGGCCGGAAGCAGTTTATTGCATTCTTACAAATTATCAGTTGATTAACTGCTATTGTATCCATGGGTTACAGTTAGTTTGAGCTAGTTCGGGCTCAAATAGCCCTAAAGTATATCCAAACATGAGGGCTAGTTTGAGCTAGTTGCATCTAACCCACCCAAAAAAACTATCCAACCCAAGAGGTGCTAATTGGAGCTAGTTCTCCTAGTGCATTTATTGTCAATCTAACCCTGTCATCCAAACACCTCTTTGGATGGAGTTAGTTCAGGGTTAGTCATGAGCTAGAAACTAACTCTAACCTCTAGCTAAGTTGAGTATCCAAACAGGGTTGTGTTGTTGTTATTGCTGCTGCTGCTCTTCTACGTATATCTAGACATCATCAGAACATTAAGGTAACACTCTTCCTTGTTACTATGTAGCCTAGGATTGCATATTTAGAAATTAAGTATAGTGCATGTTGCTATGTAGCCTCAGATATATTACATATGGCCTTAGTTAACCTAACGATAAATGGGTTACAGATATACTCCCTCCGTACGGAAATACTTGTCGTAGAAATGAATACAAATAGATGTATATAGAACTAAAATACATCTAGATACATCCATTCCTCAGACAAGTATTTTCGAACAGAGGGAGTATTCAGTTAAAAGTCCGATTTACCGATTAGTCCCTTATCAGCTCCCGGCCTATATGGTACCAGCTACCGATATCCTGAACAGTGAGTATATGTAAGCCATGGGATGAAACTAACCTCGATGGAAAACAACAGTCGTTCCCAAAATTGTCCTGTGTAGGTACATCGAGAGGCATGTTAAGCACAACAGGCTAAACATCAACCAAAATTATTCATGGCAGACAAAATAATCTCCAAAAGATAGCTTCAGTGTGTAGGTTTAAGCACACTAGTAAAGCAAAACAAGTGGAAAGGTGTGTTAACTGCAATAGGCCTAACATTTAACAACAAGCAAACATAGTCATTCAAACTGGTATTGTGCCGGTCTAAGTACACTGGTTATTGTTAAATAAAAATGGAAAGGCGTGTTAACTATAAGATGCAGCAACCAAATGTAGTCATTCATAGTGGTATTGTTGAAACTGGTACTGATGAAATTGAACTGCACAGTTCATACTTGCACATATAGAACATCACGTTGTGAATAACTGGAATAAACAAGGCATACTACGAACAACCAAAGATAGCATTTGAAACTGGACATATGCTAACTACAAACAACCGAACAATCAAAAAACTTTAAAAGAGGCATATGCTAGCTATAACAGGCTTAACAGCAAGCAAATATATGCATTCCTATCGGTATGTTTAAAACTGGACTAATGAAATGTACTGCACAGTAAATAATTGCACATATAGAGCATCACATTGTGAACAACTGAAATAAAAAAGGCATACTGCAAACAACCAAATATAGCAATTAAAACTGGACATATTCTCACTACACTACAAAAGGGACTCGACAAAACAAATCATGGGTTTCCCCCTGTGAAGAGGCACGGCAAAAAAAATCATGGGTTTCCTCACTTGTCACAGATGGGCTTGTTCCCGTGGGAAGATCACGGACCCTAGATGCGCTCCATGTTGTCGCAGATGGGCTCCTTCCCCTTGGAAGAGCACGGCTGTAGGGTGCCCTCCCTGATGTCGCAGACGGGCTCTTTCCCCTTGGAAGAGCAGATGGGCTCTTTCCCCTTGGAAGAGCCGGAGAGGGTGCCCTCCTCGTGGTCGCCATCGATGAGGTCTGACTTGGAAGCTGTGGATCCCAAGCCAGTGTCGCAGAACGTATCCTTCAGAAATGACAAAAAGGGGCTCGATGGCGATGTAGGATGGCAAATTCTTGACAGCGATCTAGAGGAGATCAGCGGCGGGGCCATGGATGAGATCGACGGCGGTTGAACCCGAGGTGTTGGGGGTGGGCCACTTAACCTGTGACATAGCCCGCCTCAGGCCGTCGCTGTCGACGACCTCGATGTCATAGCCGGCGTCCGTGACATACCCGCATACTCTAGCCCACTGATTGACCGCCTGCGGCCAGTAATGGTCATCCGCTTCATCGGTGACGTCGGGCGAAGAGACCGCGATACACCTCTTTTGGGCCAGTCGCTCCTCGAGCTCCACAGGAAGTGTAGCCGGGCTTAGGCTGCGACGCTCTCGAGTGGGGGATGGGGATGGGGATGGGGATCTGTGGGAAAGGGGGCGTTTGGCAGGCGTCATCTAAGAAACTCAGGGCGGCCTGGGTATGGAGATCGGTGGGTAAGCTGCACGGGCAAACGGGCAGATGTTGACCATGGAGACCTTGTGGCGGCGGCGGCGGCGGTGGCGGGGACCTTGCTATGGTTTCGAGCGAGGGAGGGTGTGTGTGTGTGCATGCCCGAGGAGGTTTTGGTGTGTATGTGTGTGTGTGTGGAGGGGGGGCTGGGGGTGTGTTTGAGGAAATGACGCGGGTACTAAAAATTTTACTACACGGGAGTCAAACGCGGGAGTGAAATGCTGGGGCTATTGAAAATTTTGATGATGGTGCATCATACACAGTCCGGAGATAACAACCGTGTGTTATGAAACAGAAAAACCCTCGAGGCGATCAGATATTTTCGAGGGATGTAGGCGGGATTGGGAACAAGAAACATCACACACGGTCGAAACACAATAACTGTGTGTTATCAAACAGAAAAAAGCTGCAGGCGGGTAGATATTTTTGAGAGGGGAAGCCTCGTGGAGCCCAATGTACTGTGCGGATGTGTGCGTGATAGGGGCACCGGCGTGGCACACGTTTAGTTTGAGTGAACCGTGTCTGTTGCATCATCCGACTTGTCTAATGTTCATAAATTTGGCGAAAAATGACGCAGGAGAGGGTCAGAACACGAACACGCTTGCATGTGGACCAAATTTATGTATGAAAAGGGTGGTTTGATGTTCAAATACCAAATGCAACTTCGATGTGGCACCTATCTCGCAAAGCGCACGGTATTGCTTGCCCCCCCTCGTGTCGGCACGAAGGGAATCCTAAGCTATGAATGCATGCCCCCCCCAACCGAGGTTCACCTAGCAAAGTGCGAAGTAGCTATCAGCCCCCCCGCGTGTCGGCATGGGGGGGGGGGGGGGGGGGGGGGGGGGGGGGGGGGGGGGGGGGGGGGGGGGGGGGGGGGGGGGGGGGGGGGGGGGGGGGGGGGGGGGGGGGGGGGGGGGGGGGGGGGGGGGGGGGGGGGGGGGGGGGGGGGGGGGGGGGGGGGGGGGGGGGGGGGGGGGGGGGGGGGGGGGGGGGGGGGGGGGGGGGGGGGGGGGGGGGGGGGGGGGGGGGGGGGGGGGGGGGGGGGGGGGGGGGGGGGGGGGGGGGGGGGGGGGGGGGGGGGGGGGGGGGGGGGGGGGGGGGGGGGGGGGGGGGGGGGGGGGGGGGGGGGGGGGGGGGGGGGGGGGGGGGGGGGGGGGGGGGGGGGGGGGGGGGGGGGGGGGGGGGGGGGGGGGGGGGGGGGGGGGGGGGGGGGGGGGGGGGGGGGGGGGGGGGGGGGGGGGGGGGGGGGGGGGGGGGGGGGGGGGGGGGGGGGGGGGGGGGGGGGGGGGGGGGGGGGGGGGGGGGGGGGGGGGGGGGGGGGGGGGGGGGGGGGGGGGGGGGGGGGGGGGGGGGGGGGGGGGGGGGGGGGGGGGGGGGGGGGGGGGGGGGGGGGGGGGGGGGGGGGGGGGGGGGGGGGGGGGGGGGGGGGGGGGGGGGGGGGGGGGGGGGGGGGGGGGGGGGGGGGGGGGGGGGGGGGGGGGGGGGGGGGGGGGGGGGGGGGGGGGGGGGGGGGGGGGGGGGGGGGGGGGGGGGGGGGGGGGGGGGGGGGGGGGGGGGGGGGGGGGGGGGGGGGGGGGGGGGGGGGGGGGGGGGGGGGGGGGGGGGGGGGGGGGGGGGGGGGGGGGGGGGGGGGGGGGGGGGGGGGGGGGGGGGGGGGGGGGGGGGGGGGGGGGGGGGGGGGGGGGGGGGGGGGGGGGGGGGGGGGGGGGGGGGGGGGGGGGGGGGGGGGGGGGGGGGGGGGGGGGGGGGGGGGGGGGGGGGGGGGGGGGGGGGGGGGGGGGGGGGGGGGGGGGGGGGGGGGGGGGGGGGGGGGGGGGGGGGGGGGGGGGGGGGGGGGGGGGGGGGGGGGGGGGGGGGGGGGGGGGGGGGGGGGGGGGGGGGGGGGGGGGGGGGGGGGGGGGGGGGGGGGGGGGGGGGGGGGGGGGGGGGGGGGGGGGGGGGGGGGGGGGGGGGGGGGGGGGGGGGGGGGGGGGGGGGGGGGGGGGGGGGGGGGGGGGGGGGGGGGGGGGGGGGGGGGGGGGGGGGGGGGGGGGGGGGGGGGGGGGGGGGGGGGGGGGGGGGGGGGGGGGGGGGGGGGGGGGGGGGGGGGGGGGGGGGGGGGGGGGGGGGGGGGGGGGGGGGGGGGGGGGGGGGGGGGGGGGGGGGGGGGGGGGGGGGGGGGGGGGGGGGGGGGGGGGGGGGGGGGGGGGGGGGGGGGGGGGGGGGGGGGGGGGGGGGGGGGGGGGGGGGGGGGGGGGGGGGGGGGGGGGGGGGGGGGGGGGGGGGGGGGGGGGGGGGGGGGGGGGGGGGGGGGGGGGGGGGGGGGGGGGGGGGGGGGGGGGGGGGGGGGGGGGGGGGGGGGGGGGGGGGGGGGGGGGGGGGGGGGGGGGGGGGGGGGGGGGGGGGGGGGGGGGGGGGGGGGGGGGGGGGGGGGGGGGGGGGGGGGGGGGGGGGGGGGGGGGGGGGGGGGGGGGGGGGGGGGGGGGGGGGGGGGGGGGGGGGGGGGGGGGGGGGGGGGGGGGGGGGGGGGGGGGGGGGGGGGGGGGGGGGGGGGGGGGGGGGGGGGGGGGGGGGGGGGGGGGGGGGGGGGGGGGGGGGGGGGGGGGGGGGGGGGGGGGGGGGGGGGGGGGGGGGGGGGGGGGGGGGGGGGGGGGGGGGGGGGGGGGGGGGGGGGGGGGGGGGGGGGGGGGGGGGGGGGGGGGGGGGGGGGGGGGGGGGGGGGGGGGGGGGGGGGGGGGGGGGGGGGGGGGGGGGGGGGGGGGGGGGGGGGGGGGGGGGGGGGGGGGGGGGGGGGGGGGGGGGGGGGGGGGGGGGGGGGGGGGGGGGGGGGGGGGGGGGGGGGGGGGGGGGGGGGGGGGGGGGGGGGGGGGGGGGGGGGGGGGGGGGGGGGGGGGGGGGGGGGGGGGGGGGGGGGGGGGGGGGGGGGGGGGGGGGGGGGGGGGGGGGGGGGGGGGGGGGGGGGGGGGGGGGGGGGGGGGGGGGGGGGGGGGGGGGGGGGGGGGGGGGGGGGGGGGGGGGGGGGGGGGGGGGGGGGGGGGGGGGGGGGGGGGGGGGGGGGGGGGGGGGGGGGGGGGGGGGGGGGGGGGGGGGGGGGGGGGGGGGGGGGGGGGGGGGGGGGGGGGGGGGGGGGGGGGGGGGGGGGGGGGGGGGGGGGGGGGGGGGGGGGGGGGGGGGGGGGGGGGGGGGGGGGGGGGGGGGGGGGGGGGGGGGGGGGGGGGGGGGGGGGGGGGGGGGGGGGGGGGGGGGGGGGGGGGGGGGGGGGGGGGGGGGGGGGGGGGGGGGGGGGGGGGGGGGGGGGGGGGGGGGGGGGGGGGGGGGGGGGGGGGGGGGGGGGGGGGGGGGGGGGGGGGGGGGGGGGGGGGGGGGGGGGGGGGGGGGGGGGGGGGGGGGGGGGGGGGGGGGGGGGGGGGGGGGGGGGGGGGGGGGGGGGGGGGGGGGGGGGGGGGGGGGGGGGGGGGGGGGGGGGGGGGGGGGGGGGGGGGGGGGGGGGGGGGGGGGGGGGGGGGGGGGGGGGGGGGGGGGGGGGGGGGGGGGGGGGGGGGGGGGGGGGGGGGGGGGGGGGGGGGGGGGGGGGGGGGGGGGGGGGGGGGGGGGGGGGGGGGGGGGGGGGGGGGGGGGGGGGGGGGGGGGGGGGGGGGGGGGGGGGGGGGGGGGGGGGGGGGGGGGGGGGGGGGGGGGGGGGGGGGGGGGGGGGGGGGGGGGGGGGGGGGGGGGGGGGGGGGGGGGGGGGGGGGGGGGGGGGGGGGGGCTTGTTTGGAGTTGTGCAGAATAGGTGGCCTGACGTAGCTTTTCCAGGTCCAGATTTCCAGCTGCCGGAATTCTCCCTCTTTGTGTGTACCTTGCATATTATGGGAGAAAAGGCATTAGAATTACTCCAAAAAGCATTATTATGCATAAAAACATCATAAATAACAGTAGGAAAGCATGATGTAAAATGGACGTATCAACTCCCCCAAGCTTAGACCTCGCTTGTCCTCAAGCGAAAACCGAAATCGAAAAACATGTCCACATGCTTAGAGAGAGAGGTATCGATAAAAAAAATACGGACATAGAAGCATCATGTAGATTATTATAACAGCAACCATTTTAAACATAAGAATTTTATCATAGAACTTTTATCATAGACTTCCCATGAATAAGTGACAATTCATCAGACAATTGAAGTATAAAGCATAAACTCTATTAGAAACCAACAAACTATGTTCTCAGTCAACTTTGCAACTACAATTCATCATCTTTTCAGGAAGGGTCGCGTATCGGAGCCTTTAGGCAAGTCCATATACTCAACCATCATATAGTCTTCTATGATTGCTAACACTCACCGCATACACATGAAAAAAACATTTCAACCAGACACATAGAAAGATGGGGGCTTATAGTTTCGCCTCCCAACGTATTCACCTCAAGGGTGATGTCAACAATAATGACTCATGCCACCCATATTCGACTGGACATATGTGCCTAGATCTTTCCTCACCACATGATGCTTGCCAAAGGAGAAAAATAAAAGGAGTAGAGAGAAGAAACTTTTGAGTCTAGCATAAAAGTAAATACAAAAAAAATAAAAGATAAGCCCTTCGCAGAGGGAAGCAGAGGTTGCCATGCGCTTATTTGTTTGTATGCTCAACCCCTTAGTGCAAAAGAAAGTCGTGTTGTATTGCCCCTTGTGATGGTAACCTTTATTATGCAGTCTGTCGCTTTTATTCTTCACCATCACAAGTTCGTACAACACTCAATTTTCTCTTACACTAAATGATCTCACACTTTTAGAAGCAATTTTTATTGCCTTATTGCACCGATGACAACTTACTTGAGGGATCTTGCTCAATCCCTAGGTAGGTATGGTGGACTCTTGAAAATAAGATTTGGGTTTAAGGGTTTTTGGATGCACAAGTAGTATCTCTACTTAGTAAGGAATTTTTGGCTAGCAAAGATAGGGGCAAGCACCACATGTTGAAGGATCTATGACAATATAACTTCTATGTGAATATGAACAAAGATAAATCATTACATTGTCTTCCTTGTCCAACGTCAATAATTTTGGTATATAATATTTTGATGGGGGCTCACAATCACAAAAGATTTCTAGGATAGTATATTTATATGTGAATCTCCTCTTCCCTTATTAATTCTTTCATGAGTTGCATCGTTGACCAATGCTATGTTTGTCAATCTCTAATAAAGTTTTCTACTCATACTTTTCCTTATGTGGTGTCATCACTTACCATAAGATTAGCATATGATCTTTTTAATTTAGTTCCTTTCTTTTTATTGCAACATGAAAGTAAAGAAAGCAAAAACTCAAACTAAACTTTATTATATATCTCGCACACGATTACAAGGATAGATCACTAAGCAAACTCTCGAAAAGAAAGGATCGAACTAAACTTTTATTCATCTAAAGGAAAAGATCGAACTAAATTAAGTAAAGGCAAAAGATAGTGGGGATGATACGATACCGAGGCACCTCCCCCAAGCTTGGCAGAAGCCAAGGGGAGTGCCCATACCCGATACTCAATTTTCTTTTGGTGATGAAGAAGAAGGTGGTGGTGGTGTAGCAATTCTGTCCTTCAAGATCAAGAGGTTCTCCAATCTACAAGTGACGCTTCGAAGGAAGATGATGTGCTCTTGATGCAGAATATTTTCACGAGTGAGGTATTTATTTTGCACATGAACCGTTTCAATGATCCGAAAGGCTTCAGTCTCAGTAGGGGTAAGGTGAGCATAGTAAGGTTTAAGGATATCTTCTTCTTCTTCCTCTGCCGGTAGGGCTTGCTCGACCACCGGGACTTGATCTCCGGTAGTCTCCTTGCTCTTGTCTCATTTGATGGCTTCTACGGGCTCCTCTCTCTTCAGCTCAATCTTCATCAACCAAGCATCCTCTTCCATGTTGTTGGAGGAGGAGGAAGACATGATGCCTGGCCTGACAGATCTGACCGAAAAACAGCAAGAAAAGAGAACGGAAGATTTCTCCGTGATACGATGGTTAATAGGTTCGGGGGTATATAAAGATTTTTTATATTGTGAAACAAGCAAACTGTAGAAAAACGGAGTCCGGAAGGTGCCCCAGGTGAGCACAACCCACCTAGGCGCGCCTAGCCAGGCGCTCCCTGGTGTCTTGTGCCCACCAGGGTCAATTTCCCGGTAGTTTCTTATTTTCCTAATTTTCTAAATATTCCAAAACTGACAAAAAATATTTTTGCGGATTTTTCGGAGTCCGTTTACTTACCGTATCACGTACCTCCTCCTTTTTCAAGATTCTGGAGTGTTCCGGAAGGACTCTTTTATGTGTTATTCCGGTGTCAATGTTCGGATAATATTACTTTTGACATTAATGGGCGTAAATGAGATATAATGTTTTATTCGTTGTCCAATGACAACCTTCGGGTTAGTACCTTCGGCATTATTTATTTTGATAGCTGCAGACCGATAAACCTCCTCGATAAGATAGGGTCCTTCCCATTTGAAGAGGAGTTTTCCTGCAAAGAACCTGAAATGAGAGTTGTAGAAAAGAACATATTGTCCGACTTTGAACTCATGCTTTTGGATTCTTTTATCATGCCATCTTTTAACTTTTTCTTTAAATAATTTGGCATTTTCATAAGCTTGGGTTCTCCATTCATCTAATGAGCTAATATCAAATAACCTCTTTTCACCGGCAAGTTTGAAATCATAATTGAGTTCTTTGACTGCCCAACATGCTTTATGTTCTAACTCAAGTGGCAAATGACAGGCTTTTCCATAAACCATTTTATAAGGAGACATACCCATAGGATTTTTATATGCTGTTCTATAAGCCCAAAGTGCATCATCTAATTTCTTAGACCAATTCTTCCGGGACCTATTGATAGTCTTTTGTAAAATTAATTTTATTTCTCTATTGCTAAGTTCAACTTGACCACTAGACTGAGGATGATAAGGTGTTGCAATTCTATGGTAACATCATACTTGGCAAGCATTTTGCAGAGAGCACCATGAATAAAGTGTGAACCACCATCAGTCATTAAATATCTAGGGACTCGAAACCTTGGGAAAATAACTTCCTTAAGCATTTTAATAGAGGTGTTGTGATCAGCACTACTGGTTGGAATAGCTTCTACCCATTTATTAACATAATCAACAGCAAACAAAATATGTGTATACCCATTAGAGGAATGAAAAGGTCCCATGTAATCAAATCCCCAAACATCAAATGGTTCAGCAGCAAGTGAATAATTCATAGGCATTTCTTGACGCTTACCGATATTACCTATTCTTTGAAATTCAACACAAGATAAGACGAACTTACGAGCATCCTTGAAGAGAGTAGGCCAATAAAATCCAGATTGCAATACCTTGTGAGCAGTTCTGTCTCCAGCATGATGCCCTCCATAAGCTTCGGAGTGACATTTCCGTAGGATTTATCCCTGTTCATGCTCAGGTACACAACGTCTAACAATACCATCTACTCCTTCTTTATAAAGATGTGGATCATCCCAAAAGTAATGTCTTAAGTCATAGAAGAATGTTTTCTTTTGTTGGTAAGTAAAGCTAGGTGGTAAATATTTGGTAACAATGTAATTACCATAATCAGCATACCAAGGAGTATTATTAGAAACATTTATTGGAGCTAAATGCTCATCAGGGAAGCTGTCATCAATAGGTAGTGGGTCATCAAGCACATTTTTAAGCCTAGACAAGTTATCAGCTACTGGGTTCTCAGCTCCTTTCCTATGAGTAATATGTAAATCAAATTCTTGTAGCAAAAGAACCCACCTAATGAGTCTAGGTTTAGCATCTTTCTTTTCCATAAGGTATTTTATAGAAGCATGATCAGTGTGAACAGTCACTTTAGAATCAACAATGTAAGATCTAAATTTATCACAAGCAAACACCACTGCTAAGAATTCTTTTTCAGTAGTAGCATAATTTCGTTGAGCACTGTCTAGAGTTTTACTAGCATAATGAATAACATTCAGTTTCTTATCAACTCTTTGTCCTAGAACAACACCAACAGTATAATCACTAGCATCACACATAATTTCAAAAGGCAAGTTCCAATCAGGTGGTTGAACAATAGGTGCAGAAATTAAGGCTTTCTTGAGTGTTTTGAAGGCTTCTAAATAATCGTCATCAAAAATGAAAGGAACATCCTTTTGCAAAAGATTTGTAAGAGGCCTAGAAATTTTAGAAAAGTTTTTGATAAATCTCCTATAGAAACCAGCATGACCTAGGAAACTACGAATACATTTGACATCTTTAGGACATGGCATTTTCTCAATTGCATCAACCTTAGCTTTGTCCACTTCAATACCTCTTTCAGAAAATTTATGGCCCAAAACAATACCTTCATTAACCATGAAGTGGCACTTCTCCCAATTCAAGACAAGATTTGTTTGCTCGCATCTCTGCAAAACTCGATCAAGATTGCTTAAACAATCATCAAAAGACATCCCATAAACAGAGAAGTCATCCATGAAAACCTCAACAATATTTTCACAAAAGTCAGAGAATATAGCAGTCATACATCTTTGAAAGGTAGCAGGTGCATTGCATAAACCGAAAGGCATACGTCTATAAGCATAAGTTCCAAAGGGACAAGTGAAAGTGGTCTTTTCTTGATCAGGTTGAGAAACAACTATTTGTGAAAAACCAGAATATCCATCAAGGAAGCAAAAGTGTGTGTGCTTAGATAATCTTTGTAGCATTTGATCAATAAAAGGCAGAGGGTAATGACCTTTTCTAGTTGCTTTGTTTAATTTTCTAAAATAAATTACCATTCTATAGCCTGTAACAATTCTTTGTGGAATAAGTTAATTCTTATCATTAGGAACAATAGTAATACCTCCTTTCTTAGGAACACAATGAACATGACTTACCCATCTACTATCAGCTATAGGATAGATTATACCTGCTTCCAGAAGTTTTAGTATCTCCGTTCTTACCACTTCTTTCATCTTTGGATTAAACCAACATTGGTGATCAACAACGGGTTTAGCATCAGGTTCCATATTAATCTTGTGCTGACATAGAGTGGGACTAATGCCCTTTAAATCATCAAGAGTATATCCAATAGCAGCTCGGTGCTTCCTTAGAACTTTCAATAATCTTTCTTCTTCATGTTCTGAAAGGTTAGCACTAATAATAACAGGATATATCTTCTTTTCATCAAGATAAGCATATTTCAAAGTGTCTGGCAATTGTTTTAATTCAAACACAGGATCACCTTTAGGTGGAGGAGGACCTCCTAGAGTTTCAATAGGCAAATTATGTTTAAGCAGAGGACATTGTTCAAAGAATATCTTATCTATTTCATTTCTTTCATGCATATGTAAATCATTTTCATGGTCTAGCAAATATTGTTCTAAAGGATCAGTAGGAGGCACAGCAATAGAAGCAAGACCAATTATTTCATCCTTACTATGCAATTCTTTTTCATGAAGCTTTCTACTAAACTTGGAAAAATTAAACTCATGAGAATCATCACCAAAACTGACACTGACAGTTTGTTTCTTACAATCTATTTGAGCATTAACGGTGTTCAAGAAAGGTCTACCAAAGATAATGGGATAGAAATCATCTTGTGGGGAACCCAGAACAAGAAAATCAGTAGGGTATTTTATTTTCCCACACAAGAGTTCAACATCTCTAACAATCCCAATTGGTGAAATAGTATCTCTATTAGCAAGTTTAATAGTAACATCTATGTCTTCTATCTCTACGGGTGCTATGTCATTCATAATTTCTTGATATAAGGTGTAAGGAATAGCACTTACACTAGCACCTATGTCGCATAAACCATGATAACAGTGATCTCCTATTTTAACTGAGACAACGGGCATGCCAACAACGGGTCTATGACTATCTGTTTTATCGGGTTTGACAATTCTAGTAGCTTCATTATAGAAGTAAATAACATGCCCATCTATATCTTTTTCCAAGAGATCTTCAACCATAGCAACACTAGGCTCTACTTTAATTTGTTCATCAGGTTTAGGTGTTCTGATATAACTTTTGTTGACCACAGTCGATACTTTAGCATGTTCCTTTATCCTAACGGGGAAAGGTGGTTTCTCAATATAAGCAGTGGGAACAACTGGATCAACATTATAAAGTATAGTTTCCTCTTTGAATGATACCGGTTCTTTAATTTCTTCTTTAATAGGTGGGTGATATTTAAACCACTTCTCTTTAGGGAGATCAACATGAGTAGCAAATGATTCACAAAAGGAGGCTACTATCTCAGAGTCAAGTCCATATTTAATGCTAAACTTTTGAAAATCATAGGTATTCATAAAAGATTTAACACAATCATACTTAAGCTTAATACCTGACTCTTTACCTTCGTCGAGTTCCCAATCTTCAGAGTTGCATTTAATTCTTTCCAAAAGATCCCACTGAAATTCAATAGTCTTCTTCATAAAAGAACCAGCACAAGAAGTATCAAGCATGGATCGATCATTATGAGAAAGCCGAGCATAAAAATTCTGGATAATAATTTCTCTTGAGAGCTCATGATTGGGGCATGAATATAACATTGATTTAAGCCTCCCCCAAGCTAGAACAATACTTTCTCCTTCACAAGGCCCAAAATTGTATATGTAATTCTGATCACGATGAACTAGATGCATAGGATAATTTTTTTGATGAAACTCCAATTTCAATCGATTCCAATTCCAAGCTCCGATATCATCGCATAGCCTATACCATGCCAATGCTTTTCCCTTCAAATATAAAGGGAAAACCTTCTTATTAACTTCATCTCTAGGTAAACCTGCAAGCTTAAACAATCCACAAATTTGTTGCACATATATCAAGTGCATATCAGGATGTTCGGTTCCGTCTCCTGCATAAGGATTAGCTAGCAGTTGTTCTATCATACCCAAAGGAAATTCATATTCAATATTTTAAGTAGGTGCAGTAGGTTGAGCGGTAGCAAATTGTGGCTCTGGTCGAGGTGAAGATACCCCGAACAAACCCCTCAAAGGATTGTTTTCCATAGTAACAAGGGACAATAAATTTCAGCACACTATATAAATATTTCCTTACCAAATTCCACTTACTAAAGGCGCTTTACTCCCCGGCAACGGCGCCAGAAAATAGCCTTGATAACCCATAAGTATAGGGGATCAATTGTAGCTCTTTTCGATAAGTAAGAGTGTCGAACCCAACAAGGAGCAGAAGGAAATGACAAATGGTTTTCAGCAAGGTGATGTCTGCAAGTGATAAATTGTAAGTAACAGAGTAGTTTGACAGCAAGATAATTTGTAACGAGCAAGTAACGGTAATAGTAACAAAAGTGCAGCAAGGTAGCCCAATCCTTTTGAGGCAAAGGACAGGCCAAAACGGTCTCTTATAGTAAGCAAAGCGTTCTTGAGAGTACACGGGAATTTCATCTAGTCACTTTCACCATGTTGATTCGATTTGTGTTCGCTACTTTGATAATTTGATATGTGGGTGGACCGGTGCTTAGGTGCTGTTCTTACTTGAACAAACCTCTTACTTATGATTAACCCCCTCACAAGCATCCACAAATACGAGAAAAGTATTAAGAATAAATTCTAACCATAGCATTAAACTTTTGGATCCAATCGTTCCCTTATGGAGTAGCGCAAAAACTAGGGTTTAAGCTTCTGTCACTCTCACAACCCATCATCTAATAACTACTCCACAATGCAATCCCTTAGGCCCAAATATGGTGAAGTGTCATGTAGTCGACGTTCACATGACACCACTAAGGGAATCACAACATACCTACTATCAAAAAATCGAACACATATCAAGTTCACATGATTACTTGCAACGTGATTTCTACCGTGACCTCAAGAACAAAAGTAACTACTCACAAGTGATAAACATGCTCAAGATAAGAGGGGTATTAAGTAGCATATTGGATCTGAACATATAATCTTCCACCAAATAAACCATATAGTAATCAACTACAAGATGTAATCAACACTACTAGTCCCCACAAGCAACAATCTATAGTTTCGGTACTAAGATTGAATACAAGAGATGAACTAGGGTTTGAGATGAGATGGTGCTGTTGAAGATGTTGATGGAGATTGCTCTCCCCAAGATGGGAGAGTTGTTGGTGATGATGATGACGATGATTTCCCCCTCCGGGAGGGAAGTTCCCCCGGCAAAATCGCTCCGTCGGAGGGCAAAAGTGCTCCTGCCCAAGTTCCGCCTCGAGACGGCGGCGCTCCGTCCCGAAAGTCCTCCCCTAATTTTTTCTAGGTCAAAATGATTTATATACCAGAAGATGAGCACCGGAGGTGGGCCTGGGTGAGCACAACCCACCAGGGGGCGCCTGGGCTCCCTGGCGCGCCTAGGTGGGTTGTGCCCACCTGGTGGGCCCCCTCTGGTACTTATTGGCTCCAATATTCCTCAAATATTCCATAAAAAACTCTGTAAAGTTTCAGCTTGTTTGGAGTTGTGCAGAATAGGTGCCTGACGTAGCTTTTCCAGGTCCAGATTTCCAGCTGCCGGAATTCTCCCTCTTTGTGTGTTCCTTGCATATTATGAGAGAAAAGGCATTAGAATTACTCCCAAAAGCATTATTATGCATAAAAACATCATAAAACAGTAGGAAAGCATGATGCAAAATGGACGTATCAAGCTACATGCACACGTGACAGTGCACATAAATGGATTGCAAAAACACATGTGTCTCACTGGGTGCATGTTTACTCCTCGTGCAAGAAATTTCAAACATTGAGAATCTTGATTTTTAAATTCTAGTACATCCAAAACTTATTTGAAGTTCATGAAACTTATCGTGTTGTCATATGGACACCAATACAAAGTGGCATTGTACTTTTTTTGTCAAATTTGAGACCAGTTTTGATGTAATCTTTATCTAATTACAAACGGGAGATTATTAATAATTGGGAACAAATATCCCAAACAGATTATTTATTCGAACCGTGAGCGTTAGACCAACAATGGATACGTGCCGTGCTTCGGTTAAGCAATAAAGCGGCAACATTAATCATCCAAATAGAAAAACAATATACGTGCCGCCACGCGACCCGTGTGCCGTGCGAGCAGGCGTGAGTTGACGGGACGCATATGCAAATGTACCATTCAATACGTACAACAAGTCATCAGCAAACAACGACAACGAGGATACATGTTGGATAAAGATTATTTCCAACAAAACATTCTAGTAAATACTAAAGTTTTTATCATACAACAAATAACAAGCAATGAAATGAACTTCAGCTCAACCAATCCTCGGCGTTGGAAACGCTTGCTTTGAACCATAAGTAAGCCTCTGGGCAGGGCTACTTTTGTCAATATCGAGACCAACGCAGGACTCATCATCCAGGCTGAAGCGGCCGATACCAGGATGGATATTGTGATAGCCAGGGTAGGGATCCATAGCAATGTCCGAGGTATAGATACAGTTGCTTCTCATAAATGGTAGTAACATTGTGCCAACATCAGCTGGATCGCCTTTCACCATCATTGGATAGTTTTGTCCAAGAAAGAGTGAGTTTTCTCCAAGACTATCAATACGGAACAATTCAGAAGGTGCTGGCACTAGCACATTGGTATCCATCCCGAATGCCCTGCAACGGATGTTGGAATAGGTCCGGAGAGTGCGACCATGGGAAACAACACCTGCTTCCTTAGTAACATCAGCAGTGCCCTGTATACATACAAGAAGAGGTGATCCATCGGAATAACTTGCCAGGCGCCACTGAGTATATAGGTCCTGCTCGTCCTCAAGCTCGTGATCATCACCATCATCATCTCCCCCTTGGTTATAAATTTTTTCAAGTATAGGTGGTGGAATGTTCACAGGACCTTGGAAACACAAGAAGGTTAATTAGTGCGGTGTACTAACTTGCATGCACGTGGATGAAACAATTCTAATTACTGTGGAAGACAAACGTACCAAAAAAATCAGGATTCCATGCAAAAACAGTGCCACGAGTGGTGGCAGCAAACACAAGATGCTCGTATTGAATTGCATCACAGTACTCATCCGTGTACAGAAATTGATTTTTGAGCAATATCCATCGAGGCGTGGAAGTAATGACGGCAACAAGCTTGTTGAAGATAGCAACAACATGATAGTTCGTGTAATCCCAAGAGCGGTTGGGAACTCGACAAATTGCTATCTTCTGTAGACGACAGTCACCGTGATCGTATTTGAACGTACGTAGATCATCTGTGTGCTCAACCTTAGGGCAGTCTGTGATTTTTGGAAGTGGAACCCGGTGACGAGTGTACACATTCACAAGTTCCCACTCGCAGCTATACCCAATATAAACAACCCAATCTCCATTTGCGTCTGCCCAAGCTTTACCCTCAAGCGATGGCATCTTAACATCACACGTATCATTATCAAGCGGCATCAACTTGCACAAGGCAAGGCTTCCATCGTCCCCACGCCAGCGACCAGCGTCATGGCGAAGAAGATAGGGGAGATCAAACCGCTCCTAAACCCTTGGGTTCTTTGTAATGATGTTATTTGTTGAGTCAAGAATGGTCTTGAACGAACCCACCATGCTAGCCGAGGTGATGACATCACACCAATCAATGAGTTCCTCCACCACGTCATCTTTTAGATCGGGGCAAGAATAACGGGGTCATTTCCGGCATGTTCCCTCCATGGAGAAGACTATCGAACAATGGCAGAAGGAAGGGTGAAGGCAAATGGAGGGAGGAAGAGCATGCGACAGCAATTCCAAATCGGGAGGGAATGGCGAAGAGGCGGTGGACGGTTGCCACGGTACACGAAGAGGCTAGTGGGGAGCGGACGGTTGCCACAGAGGTCACACACTGACGACAAGGCCGTCCTCTCAGACCTAGCGTCCGCGCGGGATGGCCTTTGTCCCCTACACGAGCGAATCCACTTCGCACCCCACACGGTTGGTTCTCCACGCCGCTAAGAGCAAGTACTACAATAGTGGGCTTATAGCCTACTTACATGGCAATTTTGCCTATGAGGAAATGTAATGTGTGTAGTCACTTGTGTAATTGTATGCTTAATTTGGTTTTGCAATGCTGTCTTTTTAGGTATATATGTTGATGCTCAGTAGACAGAGCAAATCACATCACACACGGACTAAACAATGGAACCTGTCGGTGATGATTTCATCAATCACTGACAATTGTATCCCAGCAATCATTTGATCACAACACACACGGCTTGTTAACAGGAATCGTCTGTGTTGTTATCGGTCTTCCCATATGTTTCCGATTACAGACCTGTTTGCCACGTATCACACACATCTTGTTATATTGAACCATATATGTTCTCTTGTCTCAACGCAAACAGTTCATCCGAGTGAACCGCATGCCGTATATAGCACACACCTTGATCTGGCTGATCGTTTCTTTTGTGTTGCCTAATCACAAACAGTTCATCCGAGTGAACCGTATGCTGTATATCGCACACACCTTCATCTGGATGCCCATTTCTTTTGTTCCTCCTTATCGCAAATAGTTAATTGAACTGAACCGTATGCCCTTCATCGGACATGCAACTATAATCTGAACCGAGTTTGATGCATCCGTCATCGCAAATATTTTGCACCTTTTTTGATGGTTTTTTTACACCACCGTTTGCGATTATTACATCGCACACAGTTTCATCGAAGGGTCTCTGATCGTAGTGTCGCGTTAGCAGCATCCTGCAGTAGTGAACCCTGAAATTGAAAAGCACTAAAAATGAACTCTGAAAAGGTTGAAAGTTGGCATGGCATCATCATTTCACCCACATAGCATGGGCTAAACGTTGAGAGGGTTACGGGAAAAACTGGATGCACTTCGTGTACAAAATGGACAATCTCTTTCGAAGTATCAGTGTTTTGGACGAAAACTCATCTGTTACAAAGAGATTTCATTTTTTGAACTTATTTTAACTCCAGACTTTGTGTGTGTTCAACATGCACCATTCAAAGCCACATCATCAATTTTCAACCCTTTCTGACTTCATTTGGTATTTTTTTCATGCATTTACTGATTTTTTGAGCTAAATGACCCTGAAATTGAAAAGCACTAAAAATGAACTCTCAAAAGGTTGAAAGTTGGCATGGCATCATCATTTCACCCACATAGCATGGGCTAAACGTTGAGAGGGTTACGGGAAAAACTGGATGCACTTCGTGTACAAAATGGACAATCTCTTTCGAAGTATCAGGGTTTCGGACGAAAACTGATCTGTTACAAAGGGATTTCATTTTTTTGAATTATTTTAACTCTAGACTTTTTGTGTGTCCAACATGCACCATTCAAAGCCACATCATCAATTTTCAACCCTTTCTGATTTCATTTGGTATTTTTCATGCATTTACTGATTTTTTAGGTAAATGACCCTAAAATTGAAAAGCACTACAAATGAACTCTGAAAAGGTTGAAAGTTGGCATGGTATTATGATTTCACCCACATAGCATATGCTAAAAAGTTGAGAGGGTTACGGCAAGAACTGGATCCACTTCGTGTACAAAATGGACAATCTCTTTCGAAGTATCAGGGTCTCGAACGAAAACTCATCTGTTACAACAGGCATTTCATTTCTTGGCATGTAACTGCAGTGATATTCTAGATCAAAGCCATCATCAGAATAGTTGTGGAGAGAAAGTCTTCACTTTTTCTTTGCGTGTGTCCCTTGCTTATTGCGTCGTGACCATGGATAATCTTCATCGTTTAACAGGGTGCTTGGGTCAGCCTTGACTTTGAAGGAAGGATTTTCATGAAACTTTTCATAATCTTCAGACATGTCTGTCTTGCCCTCCACTCTCACGATGTCTCTTTTCCCTGAAAGAGTTATGTGGTGCTTTGGCTCATCGTATGATGTATTCGCTTCCTTATCTTTCTTTTTCTCTGTTGAGTTTCATGTCCTTCACATAGAAAACCTACGCCACATAGAAAACCTACGCCACATCATTGGCTAGGACGAATGGTTCATCTATGTACCCTTGATTGTTCAGATCCACTGTTGTCATTCCGTACTGCGGGTCTACCTATACCCCACCTCCTGACAGATTGACCCATTTGCACCGAAACAAAGGGACCTTAAAATCATGTCCATAGTCAAGTTCCCATATGTCCACTATGTAACCATAATATGTGTCCCTTCCCCTCTTGGTTGCTGCATCAAAGCGAACACCACTGTTTTGGTTGGTGCTCTTTTGATCTTGGGCGATCGTGTAAAATGTATTCCCATTTACTCATACCCTTTGTAAGTCAATACAGTCGGAGATGGTCCCCTGGCCAACGAGTACAGCTCATCTGCAACAGTGTTGTCACCCATGAGATGTGTTTGCAACCAACTGCCGAAAGTCCTGATGTGTTCACATGTAATCCAGTCATCACACTTCTCCGGGTGTTTGGAGCGCAGAGTATTCTTGTGTTCATTGACAACAAGGTAGAATTCTGTAGAACTGTGTAGTGTGCTTGAGACCAAGAATGCCCGTCCCTACATATTATTGAGTCCGCTCCTAGTGTGCCTTTTCTAGTCAGTCTCCCCTCATACCGAGATTGAGGGAGACCAATATTCTTAAGGTCAGGAATGAAGTCAACACAAAACCCAATGACCTCTGTTTGATGGCCCATGGAGATGCTTCCTTCTGGCCTAGCACGATTACGAACATATTTCTTTAAGACTCCCATGAACCTCTCAAATGGGAACATATTGTGTAGAAATACAGGGCCTAGAATGCCAATCTCGTCGACTAGATGAACTAGGACGTGCGTCATGATATTGAAGAAGGATGGTGGGAACACCAGCTCGAAACTGACAAGACATTGCACCAAATCACTCCTTAACCTTGGTAGGATTTCTGGATCGATTACCTTCTGAGAGATTGCATCGAGGAATGCACATAGCTTCACAATGGCCAATCGAACGTTTTCTGGTAGAAGCTGCCTCAATGCAACCGGAAGTAGTTGTGACATAATCACGTGGCAGTCATGACACTTTAGGTTCTGGAACATTTTTCTCTGGAATATTTATTATTCCCTTTATATGGGACAAGAAGCCAGACGGGACCTTCATACTAAGTAGGCATTCAAAGAAGATTTCCTTCTCTTTTCTGGTAAGAGCGTAGCTGGCAGGACCTTCATACTGCTTTTGATGCATGCCGTCTTTTTCGTGCACACGTTGCTGGTCCTCCCGTGCCTCCCGTGTATCTTTTGTCTTCCCATACATACCCAAGAAGCCTAGCAGTTTCACACAAAGATTCTTTGTCATGTGCATCACTTCGATTGCAGAGCGGACCTCTAGGTCTTTCCAATAGGGTAGGTCCCAAAATACAGATTTCTTCTTCCACATGGGTGCGCGTCCCTCAGCGTCATTCGGAACAGATAGTCCGCCAGGACCCTTTCCAAAGATTACTTGTAAATCATTGACCATATCAAGTATGTGATCACTAGTACGGAGGGCGGGCTTCTTCCGGTGATCTGCATCACCTTTGAAATGCTTGCCTTTCTTTCAACATTGATGGTTTGTCGAAAGAAATCGATGATGCCCCAGGTACACATTCTTCCTGC
Source organism: Thinopyrum obtusiflorum (assembly GCA_036873465.1). Taxonomy (NCBI): domain Eukaryota; kingdom Viridiplantae; phylum Streptophyta; class Magnoliopsida; order Poales; family Poaceae; genus Thinopyrum; species Thinopyrum obtusiflorum. Next base: position 20,511 of record JAAAWM010011481.1, on the reverse strand, counting down.
ATTTGTTGAAATATATACTTTCGGCGTCATCTAAACAGTGCGTGCATGCGTGGTATCCCTTGTTTGTCTGTCCTAAAAGGTTACTGAGAGCAGGCCAATCATTGATGGTTACAAACAGCAACGCATTTAGGTCAAATTCCTCCTGGTTGTCCTCATCCCACACACGTACAGCTTTTCCATTCCACAGCTGTAAAAGTTCTTCAACTAATGGCCTTACGTACACATCAATGTCATTGCCGGGTTGCTTAGGGCCTTGGATGAGCACTGGCATCATAATGAACTTCTGCTTCATGCACAACCAAGGAGGAAGGTTATAGATACATAAAGTCACGGGCCATGTGCTATGATTGCTGCTCTGCTCTCCAAAAGGATTAATGCCATCCGCGCTTAAACCAAACCATACGTTCCTTGTGTCACCTGCAAAGTCCCCCCACCGTCTCTCGATTTTTCTCCACTGCGACCCGTCAGCGGGTGCTCTCAACTTCCCATCTTTCTTACGGTCCTCTTTGTGCCGTCGCATCAACTTGGCATGCTCTTTGTTTCTAAACAGATGTTTCAACTATGGTATTATAGGAGCATACCATATCACTTTCGCAGGAAGCCTCTTCCTAGGGCACTCGCCCTCAACATCACCAGACTCATCTCGTATGATCTTATACCGCAATGCACCGCATACCGGGCATGTATTCAATTCCTCGTACTCACCGCGGTAGAGGATGCAATCATTAGGGCATGCATATATCTTCTGCACCTCCAATCCTAGAGGGCATAGAACCTTCTTTGCTTCACACATACTGTCGGGCAATTCGTTATCCTTTGGAAGCTTCTTTTTCATTATTTTCAGTAGCTTCCCAAGTCCTGATGTGTTTGCAACCAACTGCCGAAAGTCCTGATGTGTTCACATGTAATCCAGTCGTCACACTACTCCGGGTGTTTCGTGCGTCGAATATTCTTGTGTTCATTGACATACGGGGTCACCAAGGTAGAATTCTGTAGAACTGTGTAGTGTGCATGAGACCAAGAATGCCCGTCCCTACATATTATTGAGTCCGCACCTAGCGTGCCTTTTCCAGTCAGTCTCCCCTCATACCGCGATTGAAGGAGACCAATCTTCTTAAGGTCAGGAATGAAGTCAACACAAAACCCAATGACCTCCTCTGTTTGATCGCCCGTGGAGATGCTTCCTTTTGGCCTAGCATGGTTATGAACATATTTCTTTAAGACTCCCATGAACCTCTCAAAGGGGAACATATTGTGTAGAAATACAGGGCCCAGAATGCCAATCTCGTAGACTAGATGAACTAGGACGTGCGTCATGATATTGAAGAAGGATGATGGGAACACCAGCTCGAAACTGACAAGACATTGCACCAAATCGCTCCTTAACCTTGGTAGGATTTCTGGATCGATTACCTTCTGAGAGATTGCATTGAGGAATGCACATAGCTTCACACTGGCCAATCAAACGTTTTCCGGTAGAAGCCCCCTCAATGCAACCAGAAAGCAGTTGCGTCATAATCACGTGGCAGTCCTGAGACTTTAGGTTCTGGAACTTTTTCTATGGGATATTTATTATTCCCTTCATATTAGACGAGAAGCCAGACGGGACCTTCATACTGAGCAGGCATTCAAAGAAGATTTCCTTCTCTTCTTTGGTAAGAGCGTAGCTGGCAGGACCTTCATACTGCTTTGGATGTATGCCATCTTTTTCGTGCACACGTTGCTGGTCCTCCCGTACCTGCGATGTATCTTTTGTCTTCCCATACACACTAGTAGAAAAAGGGCCATTTGTCCCGGTTCTAGAGGGCCATTAGCCCCGGTTTCGGAGCCGGGAGTAATGGGTCGGGACTAAAGCCCAAAACCTTTAGTCCCGGTTCGCTTATGAACCGGGACAGAAGGGGCTCCACGTGGACGCTGCGGGGCGCCCAGGCAGGAGCACCTTTAGTCCCGGTTGGTAACACCAACCGGGACCAAAAGGCATCCACGCGTCAGCAGCTGGCATGTGCAGGGGTTTTTGTTTTTTTTGAAAGGGGGGGGGGTTTTAGGGGGTTTTGGAGGGTTAATTTTGGGGTTTCATATATTGTGTTAGCTACCTAATAGAGAGAAGTGACCTCTCTTATCTCCGTGCTTGGTCGACGCTAGCTACTATATACGTATAGAGAGAACTCGACACACTAGCTAGTAAGCAAATGAATGAACCATTAATTACACAAGATCGTCATGAACATATACAGAGAGGAGTGCACCTCTCTTTCTCCGAGAGATTGGTCGAACAACAAGTTTTCGTATATCTATCCGACGCTACTAGCTACATATATACAATATAAGATCTCTTACAATCCCTAAAATATAATGTCAATTTCCACATGGTATTCTCCGGCTTTATTGATGACGTGGTCAAGAAAGAATCCTGCCAATTCCTCTTGAATTGCTCGTATGCGATCTTGTGGTAGGAGTTCATCCCGCATCTGCCAGATCTAAATTGAAGAAGAGGGTCAATACATGTATATGAATGAAACTCAACACAAATGATGGTAATAAAATAAAATTGTGAATATTTTTGCTTACGCACTTCATATTGTTTTTCAGAGTAGCCCTGCTCACAGGTCGAGTGGCGGATGAACTCGCAAATGTAGTATCCACAAAAATCATTCCCGCCTTCTTGCCACAAACACATTACGAGAAATAGAGTTCAATCAAACTGATAATCAAGGATGACAGATGGTATTGATGAAACTTGCTAGAATCAATGGGAGATGCGCGGAACTAGCTATTAGTACTTACTCTCGGGTGTGTAAATCGCAGCTCCCCCGGTAGTCCCAGAACTATTGCGGTGAACTCTTTCCAAACCCTGCCAGACAAAGAAAATAAATACTTGATATCAAGAAATGAACAAAGTTGCCGATATGGTGTGATAATGATCGATTGAACTTACTTTTGGAGCATTTTAGTCATGTCCGCATAGTCCTCGGGATCTTTTCGTCTCGAGTCTAAGACGGTTACTACTCCCCGCTCAAGCTTAATCTCTAGGAGAATAAAGTGGAAGCTGCACACGCATGCATAACTCATCAATTACATTACTACAACCTCGAGTAATAAGGGAAACCGAATATGCACAAGACAGTAACACTCACTTGAAGTTGTAAGGAAAGAGTATTTTATCTTTGTTTTGATTTTTGAGCAACGATTGTAGCAAGTTGTCCTCAATTTCTGTGACATTCTTTTTAACCGTCCATTCATGTATGACATTTGGGTTAATGAACCCAATGTCATAGATTTGGGCTTTTCTGCATTCGACGATCTTCAATCTGCATAATATAGTGAGGATAATTATATATACACATGCAATGAAAGAACTGAGCTATATACAGAGACTTAATTACAGAAGTAGTACTTACAGACAGTAGCAAGTCACGAGTGATTTGTCGAGGGCCTTTTGATTGTATAACTAGAATAACTCGTCAAATTCAACAGACAACACATCCATTCCAACGAGGTCATGCTCCTCTTTAATTCTCAGCGTCAAAGTATCCTTCCCAGACTCCCTGCGGGTTTTCATGTACCATTCATGGAATCTTCGCATCATCGTTGTTAGAGGAGGATGATGATCAGGTTTGACGAGAGGCTGCCCATACTGGTATCTGAATTCGTCCACCTCCATTATTTCAAACTCTACATCATCACTCAGGTAATCAGCAGGATTGGTACCGGGCACCATCCCTGGCTGATTAGCGACGATATCGCTAGACACCTTGAGCGGGGGGCATGTTTGGTTCGCCTGTTCGCCGAGCTGGGGATTTTTTTTACTATTTCTTCGTTCTGCTAACCTTGCATCACTGCAAGTACTTCCTGACCGCTCCGCTTCCTTATATGTCCGTTTAATAATGCGCTCATAGTTGGATTGTGGCGGAGGCGGTGGTGGTCGCTTCAGGGCATTGATTGTGTGCTTCGCTTTCACCGGATCTATCGTCTCCTTCGGAGGTGGAGGTTTCTTTGCAAAAAAGTCCCTCACTTCGGCAACACTGATCTCCTTGTTTTCCTTCTCGGTCCTCTCGTATGGTAACTTTTCCAGAGGCTTGAGAGATGGACCGTATCTGAATTACCTCCTGCCTCTGCTTGTACTGCTAGCCGCCGGAGTGGCGGCATCTCTCTTCCGTTGTTGCTTACGAGGCGGAGAAGAAGGCGGAGTGCTCCGACGCGCCAGAGGAGCCGGAGCGGCGGCATTTGTCTTCCGCCATTGCTGACGAGGCAGAGGAGGAGGCGGACTGCTTCGACGCGCCGGAGCAAGCGAAGGAGGAGGCAGAGTGGCCTCATGTGTCGGAGGAGCCGGAGAAGGAGGCGGAGTGCCCTGATCACTCGCCGGAGGAGGAAAAGGAGGAGGAGGAGGAGGAGGCGGAGTGCCCTGACTCACCAGAGGAGGAGGAGGAGGCGGAGGCATCCAGTTTGGAAGCTTGATGTACTCCTTCTGCCATAGACATGGAGTCCTCAGAGCATGACCAGCTGATTCTCCCCTTCACTGTCAGGACCGGATTTTCGGGATATTAATTTCCCAGAAAATGGCCCTTGTGCTCACCAGCCCCAGGATTACTGTCAGCTGATGAGACACCAACTTGATACAGAAATTCCAAGCAAAATACAAGATGTGTAGTACAAGACCATTCTGGCCTATGAGTACAACCAAAGGTTTCTAGTGGTTGATGGCGGAAGCAGTTTGCGGTTCACCAGCATCTATGGGACTCCATTTCCCACAGGAACAGCTGACCTGGATAACTCCTATCTTCGCGAGACTGCTGTCATCATTGCCTAGATTCCGGGGTTGTCATCGCAGCGCTCCTCTCCAAGCAATAAATCTGGCCAAGACAATAGCCAGGGACAAGCCAGTGAGTACTTTGAATGTACTCGCAAACATTATGAACACAGGTATAATATAATAGATGATAATCATGCTCTGAAATATTCCATGATCACTTCATCAGTCACGAAATAAAATACATGACGTACTCAAGCCGGTTATTCATCCAAAATATGAATAAGCAATCAGAGAATAAATTAAAACATATATAAAAAATGCACCGATCGAGTGGCTGAAGCGACGCCTCGAAAGGATAATAATATAAGCATGCCTCAGTCGGGCGTCTGAGCGACGTCACATAAAGGGCTTATAAAGAAAATAAATAACAAACATGCCACAGTCGGGCGTCGGTGCGACGTCACATAAAGGGCTTATAAAGAAAATAAATAACAAACATGCCACAGTCGGGCGTCTATGCGACACCACATAAAGGGCTTATAAAGAAAATAAATAACAAACATGCCACAGTCGGGCGTCTGTGCGACACCACATAAAGGGCTTATAAAGATAATAAGCAACAAACATGCCATAGTCGGGCGTCTGCGCGACACCACCTAAAGGGCTTATAAAGTTAATAAATAACCAATATGCCACAGTCGGGCGTCTGCGCGACACCACATAAAGGGCTTATATGAGAGTAATCACAGTGAATATCCAGGAGGTAGAACCTTCCCAGGGATACTCAATAATTCAAGTAATGTACCTGGTTAGTCCACAATAATAATAAACATAATCATCGTATGTCACAAGTCATGACCAATGTTCTGGTTTAGTAGTTTTTCCTCCGAAGACCGACACTAAGACCGAGACTTGACCCAACCCAGACTGTAATTCTTAACCGCGGACACGGCTATTCGAATAGATATGACCTCTGTAGAGGGTGTACTCTTTACCCACGAGTAACGAATTCCTTCAGTCCATTAGGACTAATTTCGTTTATGGTCTTTTAATTGAAAACACACCTGACCCGCACACACCAGCCTAACTTACCGGTGTCTGGAATCACCCACGACACCCGTTAAGCAAAACTCTAAGTGGGGAGGCTACAACCTCGATTAGCATGGGATCACAAAATTTATAACGCGCGCAAACTAGGGGAGCTACCCCCTCGGTCCCAACCGGAAACACCCATGCCCCCGGACCAGGTGGCATGTCTACCGGATGCAGCCTGTATCTTCCACCATGGCCTCTCTGTACGGTGTGTGCTAAGAAAGGGGTTGACAACTTACTGAACCGTACCCTACCTGTGGCAGGGACAAGTGGTAGTACGAAACAAGTATGGGGGTTACTGGAACAAGACTCGATCTACGGTCGACTCAGGAGGTTAAAGTGTTCCCTGCATGATTAGCATAACATAATATATTTCACACCACCAGACAGAATCACTACTCATCATACCTCACCATGCCTTACCGGACATAACCGCCTCAACGAATCATTAGGGACAAGCTCGTGTCTACCCAAGACCGAGACTTTTCCAGATTCCTTCTGGTAGGCATGAAAGGCATACGAGGGTGAACATATCAATTTCCAACAGCACAGATTCATCAATATGCATTCATGAATATGATCATAACATCACATAAAATACCGAATGCTTCGCGTCAAGGTGGTGTCGTATTTGTATCAAACGACACACAACAAAAATTATGCCGGGGTTCAGAATGCTTGCCTTCCAAGAGTTTGTAGGTGGGGTGCACTTTTTGAAAGTTGCATCCCTCTCCAAAATCCTATTTTGAAAATAAACAAATTAACACATAATTTTAATACAGTACAAAAAGAGTTGTTTGGAAAATTTTCAAATAAATATGAAAATAAACTAGACAGAATGTGAGAAACAACAGAAAAAGAATCAACTCATTTGGACTTATATTTAAAAGTTATAGCCAGTCAAAGTTTGGTCAAAAATCTGTTTTTAAATAAAACAGAAAAGAAAACGGTTCGAAAGAGAATACGTTTTCGGGGCAGAGAAGACGTACTCCGGGTTTTTACGCTTTCACTTAAACCAGCGCGGGCCGGCTCGGGGTCACTGACAGTGGGTCCCTTGGGCCCACTGGTCAGGTTTGACCAGTCGCCCCCGCCTTCCCTCTCTTTTGGCCGAAAGGAGGCAGAGCTCCGGCGATCCTCGCCGGCGAACGACGGCTCCTCGAGGGCATTCGAGGGCAGGGATCGATCCGCCAGTCCAGGGCGGTCCTCCCGGTGGTTGCTAGGCTGGCGGGGGTGGAGGGGGTCGCCGGCGGCGAGCTTTGCGACGGACGGTGGTTTCGGGAAGATTTGGGGCTTGGGCTATGGTGGCTCCTGATCGAGGCCAAGATGCTGGTTGGCTCCGCATGGTCGAGGGGAGGAGGATGGAAGCACGGGAGGGGTTTGGGGGCCTCGGTCTTGGCCGGATTTCACCGGAGTGTGGCGGCGGCTGAACCAGCCGGAGACGAGGAAGACGGCCTCCCCCTGCCGATTGCTGGCCATGGGAGCTTCGGGGAGATGGCCAGAGGTTGACTGAGGGTCTGGACGAGCTCGGGGGCTCCTTTTATAGGCGGTTGAGGTCGGTTCCCGCGGCTGCGGATAAGAACGCCGGCGAACCGCCGTTCTGTTGCTGGCAGGTGACGTGGCGGCGATTGGAGCTGGTCGGCGCACCCCGACGAGTTCCCTACTGCTCAAGGGGGCGAGCTGGCGCGCGAGTATGGCTTGGGCGGCGCTGCCATGGCCCGGGCCTGCTGCGGCCGTTCACTAGCTGCCGTGGCCGACCTGACGGCGGCGCTGCGGGGTGCCAGGAGGTGGCCAGGGCGGCTCTGCGACGAGGGAGGGGTCGAGCGTGTTGGCGGTGATTGGTAAAGGATAAGGACGGGCGCGGGGAGGGCGGCAACGAGACGCGGCGACTCGGGCGCACGCACGTGCAAAACGCGCGCTCTGGCCGTGCCCAGAGCACGCACGCCAAGTGTTCGACGGAATGCCAGCGCGTGCTAAAGGACTAAGATGAGGCTGGCACTTAACATATCTAGGTTAGAGGTAGTTATGAGCTTAGTGGACATGCTGGTTAGGTAAAGCAAGCAGGTCCAATGTGCAACCTAAAAACTATGTCAAATCTGACCATGCACACAAGGTGCTTGACAGAATGCCAAGGGCATCTAGGCAGCTCTTGGGGTGGCCAAAAACTCCAGATCAAAGTCTCTTTATAAGAAAGTGATGATGGCAAGGTTGTTTGGGCAAAACCAAAAACTTGTTAGTGCAAGTTTTTTGAGAAAACCAATTCTGGACAGAAACTAAAGGGCATTATTGCATGGACCAAAAATACTCCAATGGGTCCATTCTCCTGGACTTAAGGGTTTGGTAGGGTGTGCTTCAAGCATGAAAAATCCCATGGGCACTAGAGCAAAACAAAATAGGGTTGCAGTAGAAAATACCAATCTGATCCAGAATGAAGATGAGGATTGTTTGCTCAAATTTTCCAAAGAACACCACTGGGTTTTTGGCATAGAAATGAATTATATACTTCTACTAACATCTCCAAATTTTTATGGGAGTTTTAAAGAAATATATAAATAGGTTGCAGTGCAAACTACAGACCGAACCAGATTTGAAAACCTTGAGGTGGGGTTCAAATCCCCAAATGACCAAGAGAAGTTTTTGCATAAAAGTGATTTGGGAACATCACATGTCCTCCCCAAATTATGGTGGAATTTATAAATGAATTTATCAAAGGGTTGTAGTGCAAAAGGGACTCTAAAACTTATGAAAAATCATTTTAAAAGTAATAAAGCTTTAGGAAAATAATTATAGAAATAATTTCACTGATAAAATAAATGTTTTTGAGAAGGTATACAAGTCCAATAATATTTTTGAAAGGTTCCACTTAGAGGGAAAACTCCACAATTCAGAAGAAAAGAGTGGTTCTGAAACCAAAAGAAGATCCGGAGAATAAAAATTTAATTTCCTGGCAAAAAATTTATTAAAAAATCATGGTTAAATTTTTGGGGTGTTACATTCACCTGTAGGGTGGTCAAGCTCGAGCTCCTCAAATCCCTCCATTACTTCATCCTCCATCACAACAGCATAGCCATGTGGAATGGGACAGCAGTGAAAAGTGCCGTCGGGTTGAGGAGGTGCAACAGAGCCGACAGCCGCCTTCAAAGTGAGGTTCTGGCATTTTATCATAAGCTGGCAATGTTGAGCCTCCGTGATAGTATCCACGGGGTAGCTAGGAGCCGTGAAGTCAGGCTGAACGAGCTCCGTGGAAGCCACGCTGCTTCTCCGTTGAGATGGCGAGGTAGCTTCGTGCCGCTGAGATGGTTGGCCGGAAGCTGCAAGTTCCTCTAGCTTTACTAGTCTTGCATTGAGCTTCTGAATTTTGCTCAGCTGCACTTTCCTCTTTCTCTCTCGGCTTCTGTAACCGCCTGCGCCGGCATACCCAACCACCCATGGAACGGAGCCTGCTGTGCCTTGTGTTCATCCTGGGTGCTCAGGATTCCCGAGGGCCTCAGTCAGCTCGTCCTTCTCTCTGTCAGGAATGAATGTCCCTTCCTGCACTGCGGTGATATAATCCTGAAGCTTCTTCATTGGTATTGCAAGTTGCTCATCTGTCCAATGGCACTCCCCTGTTTCAGTGTCCAAAGTTCCCCCAACCCCGAAGAACCAAGTCCTTGAACGGTCTGGCCAGTTCAATGTCGCTGGTTGGACCCCTTTAGCAAGCAGGTCCTTCTCAGCTTTGTCTCAAAACCGCCGGGCTTTGAGGTAGCCACCTGACCCCGTGCGATGGTGAAACTTCTTCTTTGCAGCATTGTTCTGGTTTGTCTCTGACATTTTCTTACCTTTCTCTGATGTCTTGTAGGCCACAAATGCGGGCCAGTGATCTCTTATCTTCTCAAATCGGCCGGTGAATTCTGGAGTCTTCCCTTTGTTGACAAACATTGTGTTCAACCCTTTCTTCCACCTCCTGAATAGATCTGCCTTCTTCTTAAGAGCACATGCCTTGACCTTTGGCTCTATAACAGGCTTATTCGGATCCTCCTCTGGCGGTAGGGTCAAATTTGCCTTCAGCGAGGTCCAAAGATCATCTTTCTGTCTATCGGTGACATCAGAAACTTCAGGGTCGTCGTCCTTAGGCTTATTCCATTTCTGGATGCTGATCGGGATGCTATCCCTAACAATAGCTCCGCACTGAGCAGAAAATGCGTCCTTGGTCCGCTTGGGTTCGATCGGTTGGCCATCGTCCGCGAGTTGTGTGATCGTGAACCTTTCATCCTGGCACAACCTTTTCTTCGGGCCTCGTCTTGTTACGGAAGTTTGGCTTGATCCGGAGGGTTATAAAAGAAGAAAGAAGTGTTAATATATGTACATACCAAAAAAATTAATGCATCAATTAGTCAGCACAGGCCTAATTATTTTATATATATACCTCGCCGAACTTTGCAATAGCTCCCTCCTCCGTTCGGTCCTCGGAGCCTTCATCATGGTCTCCTTCTTCCTCCGCCATTCGGTCACCGGAGCCGTCATGATCATGTCCTTCCTCCTCCATTGTTCGATCATCGGAGCTGTCATCCTCTCCTTCCAGACAATCGGTGTCATTGAGAAACGACAAGGGATCAGCACCGGCGAGGATTATATCCCCCAACAACTGTTCTTGTTCTAAGTCTCTTTTATCCATAGTTTCTGCAAATATTACAACATGGCCATTAATATACAAACATGAGAGATGGATATATTAGTGGCAAACATAGACCTAGCTAGCTAATCACAACAAGGAATCATATTAGTGGCCTCGACAACGCTTCTACGGTTTGGGGTGGCCTCGACAATGCTTCTAGGGTTTGGGTGGCCTCGACAACGCTTCTAGGGTTTGGGGTTTGGTCGGGCGAGAGGGGGTTGATCGACGTCCCCCCTCATGTTGAAGAGTTACCAGTGCTTTCTATGAACAAAAAAAATACTACCTATCACATGACATGTCCAGCGACCGGACCGGACCACCTCTCTCATGAATGTCCGACGTCCGGACCACCTCTCTCATGAATGTCAAACACGGGATTCTCTTAACCTTTAAGGGATTTAATAAAATCGCGCCATCATGGATGTGCAGAAAATGGTCCTTATTTTTCCTGATCTCATCTACCCTTCTGTATGTCACGTTGTCTAGTGTCAAAGGATTCAAGAAAACCATGGCTTCATCATTAGCCAGAAGTAACAAGTGCATAATGGTACGAAGCTCTCCAAAATTGTTTTGGAATGGAGTCCCGGATAGGATAATTAGCTTTTTGGTACGAAGTTCAGCAAGAGCCTTCTCAATATCCCTATTTGGAAGGCCTTTGCTGAAATTCGTACCAAAAAGTGAATTATTCTATCCGGAACTCCGTTCCAAAACAACTTTGAAGAGCTTCGTAGCATCAAACGCCTGTTACTTCTGGCTAATGATGAAGCCATGGATTTCTTCAATACTTTGACAGACAACGTGACATGTACAAGAATATATATATATATGAGATCAGAAAAAAATTGGATCAATTTGTGCACATCCATAATGGGGACATCCATAATTGGATCAACTTGTGCACATATGATGAAACTTTGACATATGATCAAATGTTGCATATGTCAAAATTCAAACTTTGACATATGATCGAACTTTGAGATATGATCAAATGTTGCATATGTCAAAATTCAAACTTTGACATATGATCAAACTTTGATATATGATCAAAATTATTGCATCTAGTTACATTGGATCAAATGTTGCATCGTGAAATATGCAACATTCAAACTTTTTTCAACATGACAAACTTTTAATACATTCAAACATCTAAAACATCAAAACATACATATATACATCTAAAACATCAAAAATTCCACTGAGTGAAAAAAATATTAGGTCACTGAGTGAAATTCTCTAAAAAAATGTCTTTGGTCAACTTTGATAATAACCTATATATGCAAATATCTCTAACTTTGATTAATGACCTATGCAAAATTCTCTAAAAAAATGACTTTGATCATGAATATCTCTAACTGTGCAAATATCTCTAACTATGTAAATATTTTTCTTATATTTAATAAATTCCAAAGTTGGAATTTCAATTATTCATATTTCCTTTGATTTGCAAAGGAGCTATATTTCCCCAATTCTTTTGCACCCATAAAAATTACTCCATCTATTTGACAGTACCCACAACCCATTCCGCCAAAAACATTTGGTTCTATAGTTCAAATTTTTCAAATTTCATTCAGTTCAAATTTGGACCAGATTCAAACTCCATGGTCAAAGCGCAATTTAAATTGGACAAAAAATTCTCAAACTTTGCCAGACTCTCTTTTGTGCATCAACACCTCACCACAAAAATTCTCAAAAATTCCTAAAATTCCTAGAGCCCTTTGGCATTTCATCATACACTTGATGTGCACTGTTTAGCACTGTAAAAAAATTCAGTAAATTCAGAAAAATTTGGACAGAGGGGGGAATCGATGCCATGCACTCCTCATCTTCCTCTATCTCACACGGCGTCGCCACACTGGACCCCCTTGGTCAGTGGCTCGCCGCCGATGGTATCGGGGTCGGCGGCAGGGCGCGACGACGGGGCAGGGCGCGGCGACGGCGGCCAGTACAGGGAGGAATAGGAGGAGGAGGAGGGGATCGGGGCGGCGCTCACAGCGAGGACGCGTCGACGACGAGGAGTGGGCTCGGGGTCGGCGATGACAAGGACGGGCTCGGGGCAGGGCGCGGCGACGGCGTCGGTGCAGGGCGCGGCGATGGCGACAAGGAGGCAGGGCCGGCGACGGCAACGAGGAGCGGGCGGCGACAGCGACAACTACGAGGAGCAGGGCGTCGGCGTCGGGGAGAATGTGAGAACTTGCTGAAAAATTCCTAAGTGCCACTTATATAGGAAAGCCTTTGGTCCCGGTTCGTGGCATCAACCGGGACCAATGCCCCCCTTTGGTCCCGGTTCGTGCAACCAACCGGGACCAAATGTCTCTTTTTGTCAGCCCAAAGGGCGGGAAACATAGACCTTTGGTCCCGGTTGGTGGCACCAACCGGGACCAAAGGGGGGCATTGGTCCCAGTTGGTGCCACGAATCGGGACCAAAGGATGGCATTGGTCCCGGTTCGTGCCACCAACCGGGACCAATAGCCTGTGCCAGGCACAGCCGCGGTGGATGTTTAGTCCCACCTCGCTAGCTGAGGAGCTTCGGCACCAGTTTATAAGCGCTGCTGTGCCTGCCCTTTCGAGCTCCTCTCTATTGCAGGCTTACGGGCCTAAACGTGTCTCTCTGCCTGTGGGCCTACTGGGCCTTCTGCAGGCCTGAATCCTGGCCCACCTGGCGGGTTGGGTTTCTAGTCGTATTCAGGCCGTGGTGGCCCAGTAGGCGGCATTTTTTTATTTTTTGTTTTGTTTTTTGCATTATTTATTTTCTTTTGTTTTTTGCTTTATTTTTTAATTCTTTTTGCTGTTAGGTCACAAAAATTATAAACTTTCTGTTAGTGCCATTAGTTTTCAAATTTGAATAGTTTAAATTTAAATTCTTTGAAATTTGTGTGAATCACTAGTTTGTGAATAACTTTACTATAAAAATAGATTTTTGAGTGATTCTTTTTCCTGCTATTTAATATTACTGTGTTTTATCATTATATTCAAAAACAGATTTTGTTATTTTAGTTTCTAATAAAAAATTCTTTATGATAATTCTTTTTGCTATTAAAGTTTCTAACAAAAAAATTCTTTATGATAATTCTTTTTGCTATTAATGTTTTGAACAAAAATACTTTGATAATTTTAGTTGCATAATTTTTTTATAATTTTAGTTTAAAAAATACTAGAAGTTTATAAAATATTTTTAGTTGATTCCTTTTGCTATTAGAGTTTTATAAAAGCTTTTTAGTTGTTTTTTTGCTATTGAAGGATATTATAGTTTTGTTTTAGTTGATCATAACAGAATATTTTAATTGATTTTTTAGTTGTTTCCTTTTGCTATTAGAGTTTCATAAAAGTTTTCTAGTTCATTCTTTGAGCTAAATGACCCTGAAATTGAAAAGCACTTCAAATGAACTGTAAAAAGGTTGAAAGTTGGTATGGTATCATCATTTCACCCACATAGCATGTGCTAAAAAGTTGAGAGGGTTACGGCAAAAACTGGATGCACTTCGTGTACAAAATGGACAATCTCTTTCGAAGTATCAGGGTTTTGGACGAAAACTCATCTGTTACAAAGGGATTTCATTTTTTTGAACTTATTTGAACTCCAGACTTTTTGTGTGTTCAAAATGCACCGTTCAAAGCCACATCATCAATTTTCAACCCTTTCTGACTTCATTTCATATTTTCCATGCATTTACTGATTTTTTGAGCTAAATGACCCTGAAATTGAAAAGCACTTCAAATGAACTGTGAAAAGGTTGAAAGTTGGCATGGTATCATCATTTCACCCACATAGCATGTGCTAAAAAGTTGAGAGGGTTATGGCAAAAACTGGATGCACTTCATGTACAAAATGAACATTCTCTTTCGAAGTATCAGGGTTTCAGACGAAAAATCATGTGTTACAAAAGGCATTTCATTTCTTCACATGTAACTGCAGTGATATTCGAGATCAAAGGCATCATTATAATAGTTGTGGAGAGAAAGTCTTCACTTTTTCTTCGCTTGTGTCCTTTGCTTATTGCGCCGTAACCATGGATAATCTTCATCATTTAACAGGGTGCTTGGGTCAGCCTTGACTTTGAAGGGAGGAATTTCATGAAACTTTTCATAATCTTTAGACATGTCGGTCTTGCCCTCCGCTCCCACGATGTCTCTTTTTCCTGAAAGAACTATGTGGCACTTTGGCTCATCGTATGATGTATTCGCTTCCTTATCTTTTTTTTTCTCGGTTTGGTAGACATGTCCTTCACATAGAAAACCTGCGTCAGATCATTGGCTAGGACGAATGGTTCATCTGTGTACCCAAGATTATTCAGATCCACTGTTGTCATTCCGTACTGTGGGTCTACCTGTACCCCGCCTCCTGATAGATTGACCCATTTGCACTGAAACAAAGGGACCTTAAAATCATGTCCATAGTCAAGTTCCCATATGTCCACTATGTAACCATAGTATGTGTCGACCTTTCCCCTCTTGGTTGCTGCATCAAAGTGGACACCACTATTTTGGTTGGTGCTCTTTTGATCTTGGGCGATCGTGTAAAATGTATTCCCATTTATCTCGTACCCTTTGTAAGTCAATACAGTCGAAGATGGTCCCCTGGCCAACGAGTACAGCTCATCAGAAATAGTGTTGTCACCCATGAGACGTGTTTGCAACCAACTGCCGAAACTCCTGATGTGTTCACATGTAATCCAGTCGTCACACTGCTTCGGGTGTTTGGAGCGTAGAATATTCTTGTGTTCATCGACATACGGGGTCACCAAGGTAGAATTCTGTAGAACTGTGTAGTGTGCTTGAGACCAAGAATGCCCGTCCCTACATATTATTGAGTCCGCTCCTAGCGTGCCTTTTCCAGTCAGTCTCCCCTCATACCGCGATTGAGGGAGATCAATCTTCTTAAGGTCAGGAATGAAGTCAACACAAAACCCAATGACATCCTCTGTTTGATGGCCCATGGAGATGCTTCCTTCTGGCCTAGCGCGGTTACGAACATATTTCTTTAAGACTCCCATGAACCTCTCAAAGGGGAACATATTGTGTAGAAATACAGGGCCCAGAACGACAATCTCATCGACTAGATGAACTAGGATGTGCGTCATGATATTGAAGAAGGATGGTGGGAACACCAGCTCGAAACTCACAAGACATTGCGCCAAATCACTCCTTAACCTTGGTAGGATTTCTGGATCGATCACCTTCTGAGAGATTGCATTGAGGAATGCACATAGCTTCACAATGGCTAATTGAACGTTTTCCTGTAGAAGCCCCCTCAATGCAACTGGAAGCAGTTGCGTCATAATCACGTGGCAGTCATGAGACTTTAGGTTCTGGAACTTTTTCTCTGCCATATTTATTATTCCCTTTATATTCGACGAGAAGCCAGACGGGACCTTCATACTGAGCAGGCATTCAAAGAAGATTTCCTTCTCTTCTTTGGTAAGAGCGTAGCTGGCAGGACCTTCATACTGCTTTGGAGGCATGCCGTCTTTTTCGTGCACACGTTGCTGGTCCTCCCGTGCCTCCGGTGTATCTTTTGTCTTCCCATACACGCCCAAGAAGCCTTGGAGGTTCACGCAAAGATTCTTCATCACGTGCATCACGTCGATTGCAGAGCAGACCTCTAGGTCTTTCCAATAGGGTAGGTCCCAAAATATAGATTTCTTCTTCCACATGGGTGCGCGTCCCTCAACGTCATTCGGAACAGATAGTCCGCCGGGACCCTTTCCAAAGATTACTTGTAAATCATTGACCATAGCAAGTATGTGATCACCGGTACGGACGACGGGCTTCTTCCGGTGATCTACCTCGCCTTTGAAATGCTTGCCTTTCTTTCGACATTGATGGTTGGTCGGAAGAAATCGACGATGCCCCAGGTACACATTCTTCCTGCATTTGTCCAAATATATACTTTCGGTGTCATCTAAACAGTGCGTGCATGCGTGGTATCGCTTGTTTGTCTGTCCTGAAAGGTTACTGAGAGCAGGCCAATCATTGATGGTTACAAACAGCAACGCATGTAGGTCAAATTCCTGCTGGTCTTGCTCATCCCACACACGTACACCTTTTCCATTCCACAGCTGTAAAAGTTCTTCAACTAATGGCCTTAGGTACACATCAATGTCATTGCCGGGTTGCTTAGGGCCTTGGATGAGAACTGGCATCATAATGAACTTCCGCTTCATGCACAGCCAAGGAGGAAGTTATAGATACATAGAGTCACGGGCCAGGTGCTATGATTGCTGCTCTGCTCCCCAAAAGGATTAATGCCATCCGCGCTTAAACCAAACCATACGTTCCTTGCGTCACCTGCAAAGTCCCCCCACTTTCTCTCGATTTTTCTCCACTGCGACCCGTCAGCGGGTGCTCTCAACTTCCCGTCTTTCTTACGGTCCTCTTTGTGCCATCGCATCAAATTGGCATGCTCTTTGTTTCTGAACAGACGTTTCAACCGTGGTATTATAGGAGCATACCACATCACCTTGGTAGGAACCCTCTTCCTGGGGCGCTCATCCTCAACATCACCAGGGTCATCTCGTCTGATCTTATACCGCAATGCATCGCATACCGGGCATGCATTCAAATCCTCGTACGCACCGCGGTAGAGGATGCAGTCATTAGGGCATGCATGTATCTTCTGCACCTCTAATCCTAGAGGGCATACAACCTTCTTTGGGGACCTTCATACTGAGCAGGCATTCAAAGAAGATTTCCTTCTCTTCTTTGGTGGGGGGGGGGGGGGGGGGGGGGGGGGGGGGGGGGGGGGGGGGGGGGGGGGGGGGGGGGGGGGGGGGGGGGGGGGGGGGGGGGGGGGGGGGGGGGGGGGGGGGGGGGGGGGGGGGGGGGGGGGGGGGGGGGGGGGGGGGGGGGGGGGGGGGGGGGGGGGGGGGGGGGGGGGGGGGGGGGGGGGGGGGGGGGGGGGGGGGGGGGGGGGGGGGGGGGGGGGGGGGGGGGGGGGGGGGGGGGGGGGGGGGGGGGGGGGGGGGGGGGGGGGGGGGGGGGGGGGGGGGGGGGGGGGGGGGGGGGGGGGGGGGGGGGGGGGGGGGGGGGGGGGGGGGGGGGGGGGGGGGGGGGGGGGGGGGGGGGGGGGGGGGGGGGGGGGGGGGGGGGGGGGGGGGGGGGGGGGGGGGGGGGGGGGGGGGGGGGGGGGGGGGGGGGGGGGGGGGGGGGGGGGGGGGGGGGGGGGGGGGGGGGGGGGGGGGGGGGGGGGGGGGGGGGGGGGGGGGGGGGGGGGGGGGGGGGGGGGGGGGGGGGGGGGGGGGGGGGGGGGGGGGGGGGGGGGGGGGGGGGGGGGGGGGGGGGGGGGGGGGGGGGGGGGGGGGGGGGGGGGGGGGGGGGGGGGGGGGGGGGGGGGGGGGGGGGGGGGGGGGGGGGGGGGGGGGGGGGGGGGGGGGGGGGGGGGGGGGGGGGGATAATTAAGTGACCAAATTAATAGAAGTTCATCATCACATAAAAACCAAAGTAGATACATAGTTCTCATCTAACAACATAAAGCTCTGCAGAGCATCTAAATTAATTAAACCATACATTGAAACTATGTAAAACATTTCAATGCGAAAACAAATGCGATCATAATCGCAACCAAGGTAACAACTGATCCAACGGCATAATGATACCAAGCCTCGGTATGAATGGCATATTTTCTAATCTTTCTCATCTTCAAGCGCATTGCATCCATCTTGATCTTGTGATCATCGACGACATCCGCAACATGCAACTCCAATATCATCTTCTCCTCCTTAAGTTTTTTTATTTTTTCCTTCAAGAAATTGTTTTCTTCTTCAACTAAATTTAACCTCTCGACAATAGGGTCGGTTGGAATTTCCGGTTCAACAACCTCCTAGATAAATAAAATCTATGTCACGTTGGTCGGCATAATTTTCATAAACAATAAATGAACCAATAGTTATGAAAAGATAATATATACCACATCCGAATCATAGACAGGACGAGGGCCGACGGGGGCGGATACCAAAACCATCGGCGCACTATATAAGATGCAATAATAAAAGTAAGAAAATAATACAAGTATCTATCTAAACAAACAAGTAATAATATTTTTCCTTTCAGAAAGAAGATAAGAACAAGAGGCTCACCACGGTGGTGCCGGCGATGAGATCGGCGCGGGTGATCGACGGCGGTGAAGACGGGGACGGGGCGTGACGGACCGCTAAACCTAGATAAATATTGAGGAAAATGGAGCTTGGCGGTCGAGCTTGGAGAGGAGAAACCTTAAGTAGTGTGGCTCGGGCATTCCATCGAACACCTTGTGTGCATAGGAGGTGAGCTAGAGCACCACCAAGCCCTCTCCCCCTCGGCCAGAAAAAACAGAGCAGTGTGCTCTGCTCTTGCGCGAGGGGCTATATATAGGCACCACTATTGGTCCCGGTTGGTGGCATGAACCGGGACTAAAGGTAACCCTTTTGGTCCCGGTTCATGCCACCAACCGGGACCAATAGTGGTGGGCCAGGAGCCAGGACCATTGGTCCCGGTTCGTCCCACCAACCGGGACCAAAAGGTCCGGATGAACCGGGACCAATGGCCCACGTGGCCCGACCGGCCCCCTGGGCTCACGAACCGGGGCAAATAGCTCCATTGGTCCCGGTTCTGGATTGAACCGGGACTAATGGGCTAAACTGGCCTGGACGAAAGCCCTGTTTTCTACTAGTGTTTGCTGCAGATAATTAATCTCTCAGGTGTGGTTGAATTGACAACTTAGCTACTAATACCTTAAAATATTCTTTGGCTCCCCTTGTGTCGAATCTATAAATTTGGGTTGAATACTCTACCCTCGAAAACTATTGCGATCCCCTATACTTGTGGGTTATCAAGACCTTTTTCTAGCGCCGTTGCTGGGGAGCATAGCTATATTTTTTGAGTCACTTGGGATTATTATCAATTTATCACTATGAAGAATCTGAAGGATTCTAAGAGATTTTTCCCTCAAAGACAAGGGGAGGTAAGGAACCGCCACCCAGTTCTGCTTTAGATTCACCTTCTGTAATAAGTAAACTTGCAACACCACCACATGCTATCAATTCGGATATGTCGCATGTTATTGATGATGCTACTTCTGCTATGGATAATGCTTATGATGGTGCTAGTACCTTGCTTGATAATGATGATGTGCTACTTGGTGAATTTCCTGATAAAAAAATTGCTAGAGTAATACAACATGATCTTGTTGAATCTGAGCATCCATCTTGATCTTGTGATCATCGACGACATCCGCAACATGCAACTCCAATATCATCTTCTCCTCCTTAAGTTTTGGGGGGGGGGGGGGGGGGGGGGGGGGGGGGGGGGGGGGGGGGGGATCAATAGTTCACATCTTTATGTGATTGGTTCACATCTCCATGTGACTAACACTCAAAGGGTTTACTAGATTCAATAATCTAGTTCACATCGCTATGTGATTAAGACCCAAAAGTGATCATGTTTTGCTTGTGAGAGAATTTTAGTCAACGGGTCTGCCATGTAGACATGACCGAGACATCTCTCCGGTCAATAACCAATAGCGGGACCTGGATGCCCATATTGGCTCCTACATATTCAACGAAGATCTTTATCGGTCAGACCGCATAACAACATACGTTGTTCCCTTTGTCATCGGTATGTTACTTGCCCGAGATTCGATCGTCGGTATACCAATACCTAGTTCAATCTCGTTACCGGCAAGTCTCTTTACCGTTCTGTAATACATCATCCCACAACTAACTCATTAGTTGTAATGCTTGCAAGGCTTAAGTGATATGCATTACCGAGAGGGCCCAGAGATACCTCTCCGACAATCGGAGTGACAAATCCTAATCTCGAAATACGCCAACCCAACATGTACCTTTGGAGACACCTGTAGAGCTCCTTTATAATCACCCAGTAACATTGTGACGTTTGGTAGCACACAAAGGGTTCCTCTGGCAAATGGGAGTTGCATAATCTCATAGTTATAGGAACATGTATAAGTCATGAAGAAAGCAATAGCAACATACAAAACGATCGGGTGCTAAGCTAATGGAATGGGTCATGTCAATCAGATCATTCA
>JAAAWM010011480.1:0-81983 GCA_036873465.1 Thinopyrum obtusiflorum | reverse complement strand
TAATTAACCCATGTGACTTGGCACTGCAAATGATCATGACTTGGCAAGATTAAAAGAGTGTCATAGAGCTTATTACAAGGGGGTGTTACAAATTCTCCTCCTCTAAAAGAAATTCTCGTCCCGAGAATTTAGGAGGTGGAAGGAAAGAGGTCGGGATATTCTTCCCGAAGATGATCCTCGCGTTCCCAAGTGGCTTCATCTTCAGTGTGATTCGACCACTGGACTTTCAGGAACTTGGTTGTCTTCTGACGAGTTCGACGTTCAGCTTCGTCGAGGATGCGGACGGGATGCTCCTTATAAGAAAGATCATCTTGCAACAGGAGCATCTCGTGATCCACTGCTCTGTGCGGAGATTCCTTGAAGCACTTACGGAGTTGCGACACGAGGAAGATGTCATGGATATGAGAGAATTGCGGTGGCAACTCCAATTTATAAGCCACCTGTCCATGTCTAGCCACAATGCGGAAGGGACCAATATAGCGAGGAGCTAGCTTGCCCTTGATTCCGAAACGACGGGTGCCCTTCATAGGAGTGACACGAAGGTAAGCTTGATCACCTGGTTGATAAGTCAGACCCCATCGTTTGTGATCATAGTTGCTCTTCTAGTGGTCCTGAGCCGCCTTAAGATTTTCTTGGACAATGCGGACTTGTTCTTCGGCATGTTGAATAATGTCTGGTCCAACAAGAGGTCGTTCCCCAGTTTCTGACCAGTTCAGAGGGGTTCGACATTTTCGTCCATATAGCACTTCGAAGGGGGCCATTTTCAAGCTGGCTTGGTAGCTGTTGTTATAAGAGAACTCGGCATACGGGAGAGATTTCTCCCATTTCTTACCGAAGGATATAACACAAGCTCGAAGCATGTCTTCAAGTACTTGATTAACGCGCTCAACTTGACCTTGGGACTGAGGATGATATGCGGAACTCCAGGTAATATGAGTTCCCATGGCTTCTTGGAAACTTTCCCATAACTTGGAAGTGAAGAGACCGCCACGGTCCGAACTGATCTCCTTCGAAATACCGTGGAGTGAAACAATTCTGGAGATGTACAGCTCTGCTAGCTGGCTAGCAGTGATAGTCTCCTTGACTGGTAAGAAGTGGGCAACTTTGGAGAGTTGGTTGACGACGACAATAATGGCATCGTGACCCTTCTGAGACTTAGGAAGACCAGTAATAAAGTCCATTTGCACCTTATCCCATTTCCACAAACGAATAGGGAGCGGTTGCAGAATTCTGGCAGGCTTCTGATGTTCTGCCTTCACGCGTCGACAAACGTCACATTCAGCAACATAGCGAGCAATATCCTGCTTCATCCTAGACCACCAGTACCTCTGTCGAAGATCACGATACATCTTGGTACTACCCGGATGGATAGACAGCGGTGTATCATGCGCCTCCTTCATGACCTTGTTAGTCATAAGCTCGAAGCGAGGTACTACAATGCGGCCTCGAAAGTACAAGGTTCCGTCTTCAGCAACCGAGAAATCTCTGTACTTGTCGAGGTGAAGCTCTTTCTTCATCAAGTCAATTTCAGCATCCTTGGCTTGCGCTTCTCTAACAGCTTTCTCAAGGTCTGGCTGTACCACAAGGTTATTAAGAGAACCTCGGGGAACAATTCGCAGATTAAGCTGACCCAGTTCTGCATAAAGACGAGGTTGAGCTCGCCTAACCATGAGGTTGTTGCAGTAGGACTTGCGGCTCAAAGCATTGGCCATCACATTGGCCTTACCAGGGGTATACCCCCCCCCCCCCCCCCCCCCCCCCCCCCCCCCCCCCCCCCCCCCCCCCCCCCCCCCCCCCCCCCCCCCCCCCCCCCCCCCCCCCCCCCCCCCCCCCCCCCCCCCCCCCCCCCCCCCCCCCCCCCCCCCCCCCCCCCCCCCCCCCCCCCCCCCCCCCCCCCCCCCCCCCCCCCCCCCCCCCCCCCCCCCCCCCCCCCCCCCCCCCCCCCCCCCCCCCCCCCCCCCCCCCCCCCCCCCCCCCCCCCCCCCCCCCCCCCCCCCCCCCCCCCCCCCCCCCCCCCCCCCCCCCCCCCCCCCCCCCCCCCCCCCCCCCCCCCCCCCCCCCCCCCCCCCCCCCCCCCCCCCCCCCCCCCCCCCCCCCCCCCCCCCCCCCCCCCCCCCCCCCCTGACACTTGTCTGTCCACTCAAACTTAATGCCTTTGTGAAGCAGATTAGTCAGGGGTTTGGCAATCTTGGAGAAATTCTCGATGAATCATCGGCAATAACTAGCCAGGCCGAGGAAACTTCTGACTTGCTTGGCATTCTTCGGAGGGGTCCAGTCAAGAATAGCCTGAACACGCTCCGGGTTTACGGCAATACCGTCCTTGGAAATCACATGTCCAAGGTATGTCACCTCAGAAAGCCAGAATTCACACTTGGAGTACTTGGCATATAACTTGTGCTCTCGAAGTCTCTCTAGAACAAGACGAATATGTTCGATGTTCTTCCTTGTTCTTCGAATATACCAGAATATCATCCAGATATACCACGACGAACTTGTCGAGGTAATCCATGAATATGTAATTCATCAAACGGGAGAAAGTAGCAGGTGCATTCGTCAGTCCAAACGACATGATGGTGTACTCGTAGGAACCATAACGAGTAACGAATGCAGTCTTCGGAATATCCTATTCGCGGACACGGATCTGGTGATAACCCAACCTCAAGTCGAGTTTAGAAAACACCGAAGATCCAGCAAGTTGATCATATAAATCATTGATCCGGGGAAGCGAATATTTATTCTGAATAGTTGCCTGGTTGATAGGACGGTAATCTTGAACCAGCCCCCCCCCCCCCCCCCCCCCCCCCCCCCCCCCCCCCCCCCCCCCCCCCCCCCCCCCCCCCCCCCCCCCCCCCCCCCCCCCCCCCCCCCCCCCCCCCCCCCCCCCCCCCCCCCCCCCCCCCCCCCCCCCCCCCCCCCCCCCCCCCCCCCCCCCCCCCCCCCCCCCCCCCCCCCCCCCCCCCCCCCCCCCCCCCCCCCCCCCCCCCCCCCCCCCCCCCCCCCCCCCCCCCCCCCCCCCCCCCCCCCCCCCCCCCCCCCCCCCCCCCCCCCCCCCCCCCCCCCCCCCCCCCCCCCCCCCCCCCCCCCCCCCCCCCCCCCCCCCCCCCCCCCCCCCCCCCCCCCCCCCCCCCCCCCCCCCCCCCCCCCCCCCCCCCCCCCCCCCCCCCCCCCCCCCCCCCCCCCCCCCCCCCCCCCCCCCCCCCCCCCCCCCCCCCCCCCCCCCCCCCCCCCCCCCCCCCCCCCCCCCCCCCCCCCCCCCCCCCCCCCCCCCCCCCCCCCCCCCCCCCCCCCCCCCCCCCCCCCCCCCCCCCCCCCCCCCCCCCCCCCCCCCCCCCCCCCCCCCCCCCCCCCCCCCCCCCCCCCCCCCCCCCCCCCCCCCCCCCCCCCCCCCCCCCCCCCCCCCCCCCCCCCCCCCCCCCCCCCCCCCCCCCCCCCCCCCCCCCCCCCCCCCCCCCCCCCCCCCCCCCCCCCCCCCCCCCCCCCCCCCCCCCCCCCCCCCCCCCCCCCCCCCCCCCCCCCCCCCCCCCCCCCCCCCCCCCCCCCCCCCCCCCCCCCCCCCCCCCCCCCCCCCCCTTGTTGCGCTGCTGAGGAATACCACGGCCAAAACCACGGCCAGCAGAGGGAAGAGCCAGTTGATTCTGATTCTGAGAACAGTCTCTGGCACGGTGACCTGGCTGGCCACACTTGAAACAAAGTCCGCTGTCAGGACGAGGTGCAGGAGCTCGCGGTAGTGGAGCTCGAAGAGGCTGCCTCGGTGGTGGAGGAGGCAGACGAGGTGCAGCATATGCAGGCCTGTACACTGGAGCTGCTGGGTGATACATACTCTGTGGAAACCATATGCGACGCTTCTGAGTAGGCGAGCCCGAAGATGAGCCCGTTTCATGGTTGCGTCTAGGCGCTTCCTTAAGCTTATTCAGACCAGTCTCGACCAAGATAGCCTTATTCACCAAAGTGGCGAAGTCAGGAAAATCTAGGGCGAGCAAAGGTATCTGAATATCATGACACAGCCCTTCACAAAACCTCTCCTGCCTCCGATCATCAGTAGGAATGTCTTCTTCAGCGTAGCGAGACAAATCAAGAAACTCACGCTGATAAACTTCCACAGTCTTGTTGCCTGGAATGAGGCAATGGAACGCGGCCTTCTTCCGGGCGATAACAGCTTGCGGAATGTACCATGCACGAAAAACAATCTTGAACCCCCCCCCCCCCCCCCCCCCCCCCCCCCCCCCCCCCCCCCCCCCCCCCCCCCCCCCCCCCCCCCCCCCCCCCCCCCCCCCCCCCCCCCCCCCCCCCCCCCCCCCCCCCCCCCCCCCCCCCCCCCCCCCCCCCCCCCCCCCCCCCCCCCCCCCCCCCCCCCCCCCCCCCCCCCCCCCCCCCCCCCCCCCCCCCCCCCCCCCCCCCCCCCCCCCCCCCCCCCCCCCCCCCCCCCCCCCCCCCCCCCCCCCCCCCCCCCCCCCCCCCCCCCCCCCCCCCCCCCCCCCCCCCCCCCCCCCCCCCCCCCCCCCCCCCCCCCCCCCCCCCCCCCCCCCCCCCCCCCCCCCCCCCCCCCCCCCCCCCCCCCCCCCCCCCCCCCCCCCCCCCCCCCCCCCCCCCCCCCCCCCCCCCCCCCCCCCCCCCCCCCCCCCCCCCCCCCCCCCCCCCCCCCCCCCCCCCCCCCCCCCCCCCCCCCCCCCCCCCCCCCCCCCCCCCCCCCCCCCCCCCCCCCCCCCCCCCCCCCCCCCCCCCCCCCCCCCCCCCCCCCCCCCCCCCCCCCCCCCCCCCCCCCCCCCCCCCCCCCCCCCCCCCCCCCCCCCCCCCCCCCCCCCCCCCCCCCCCCCCCCCCCCCCCCCCCCCCCCCCCCCCCCCCCCCCCCCCCCCCCCCCCCCCCCCCCCCCCCCCCCCCCCCCCCCCCCCCCCCCCCCCCCCCCCCCCCCCCCCCCCCCCCCCCCCCCCCCCCCCCCCCCCCCCCCCCCCCCCCCCCCCCCCCCCCCCCCCCCCCCCCCCCCCCCCCCCCCCCCCCCCCCCCCCCCCCCCCCCCCCCCCCCCCCCCCCCCCCCCCCCCCCCCCCCCCCCCCCCCCCCCCCCCCCCCCCCCCCCCCCCCCCCCCCCCCCCCCCCCCCCCCCCCCCCCCCCCCCCCCCCCCCCCCCCCCCCCCCCCCCCCCCCCCCCCCCCCCCCCCCCCCCCCCCCCCCCCCCCCCCCCCCCCCCCCCCCCCCCCCCCCCCCCCCCCCCCCCCCCCCCCCCCCCCCCCCCCCCCCCCCCCCCCCCCCCCCCCCCCCCCCCCCCCCCCCCCCCCCCCCCCCCCCCCCCCCCCCCCCCCCCCCCCCCCCCCCCCCCCCCCCCCCCCCCCCCCCCCCCCCCCCCCCCCCCCCCCCCCCCCCCCCCCCCCCCCCCCCCCCCCCCCCCCCCCCCCCCCCCCCCCCCCCCCCCCCCCCCCCCCCCCCCCCCCCCCCCCCCCCCCCCCCCCCCCCCCCCCCCCCCCCCCCCCCCCCCCCCCCCCCCCCCCCCCCCCCCCCCCCCCCCCCCCCCCCCCCCCCCCCCCCCCCCCCCCCCCCCCCCCCCCCCCCCCCTCGATCTTTACTCTGGGATTCTATTCTCTCTTCTATTCGGGTTTTACAAAATTTACTAACACCGAAACTTAGGATCTCGTAATTCCCATCCTCCCGGAGAGCTGGATATCAGTGCGATTTCCCTGTCATTGATCTGATTAGTCTGATAATCATTTTCCTTTCCATTGTTTTGTTTAACCTTTCCTTCCGAGATCTGTTATATTTCTCATCGTCAAATAACAATCCCGAATTTCTTAATTTCAGATGGATCGTCTGTTTCCACCACGTCCTACGATGCAGGTTGTGCTTCGCACTTGCGCTCGTGGCGTCCCTGGTTTTCCAGCTGTCCCGATCGCCCTCTCGACCAGACTTGGCTACCGATGGTACCCCGAGTACATGGTCTACGAGGTTTACCGCGAGTTCAACCAGGAGCAGTACTATGCTGATGTTCGTATCTACGATCGGCAGGATGACTCAGACACTGAGCGGTACCGTTTTCACGGTATCGGAGTGACGGTTGAGATGGCAGTCCATGATGCCGCCTACTCTGCTGTCGCACGTCTCCGAGGAGAGCACAGTGCTACCTTGGATGACTCTGAGTTTAGGTACATTCCGTATGCCCCTGCTGGAGATGCTACTGGATACTACACATCTACCTGTGCCCCGTATGTGTCTCGTCGCTACAATCCGCGAGTTCTGATTCGGTGTACTCAAGCCCTGGATCGCACTGTTCGGGCTCTTGCTGTCGAGTTGTTCGCCACTCGAGCATGCTACTACAAGGCTATGACGTTGTTGCTACCAGCTATTCGTGCAGGGATACATCCGGAGCACATCCTTTACCCACGCAGGACCGAGATGCCTTCAGGGATCGATTGGCCTGCTGTGCGAGGTCACATACCTACACGTGGCCCTCTTCTTTCAGCTCGAGACCGGGTTCTGCATCAGAGTGCACATGGAGCACAGGATCCTACTGAGACGAGTATTCGTCGTCAGCACTTGTAGTTACCCCGTTTCCGTGGTTTTCTCCGACGTTGATGTAGCCTTTGCTATGTCTCGTTGTGTACTTCCTTACCGTGTGCCTGCATGCCGCCTAGTGTGTCTAGCTTTTGGATTTACGCCGTTATGCTGCCCGGTTGTAACCGACTATGTATGGATCTGTATGCTTTGAGTAGCCACTGATAAGCATTTTTATCCTACCCGTTTAATTGTCGAGTTACATCATCTTTGCTACTAAATACTCGCAAATACACTGCTAAACTACCCTTGTTGAATTGAGCAGGATGGCTGGCAATAATCCGCCACCTCCGCCTGACTATATGGCAGCGATGATGCAACAATTCGAAGTGCATCGCCAGTTTATACAAGGGATGGTCGATCAGTTTCCCCGTCCCAATGCCAACCAACCGCCACCTTCCATCACACTGCCAGAATTTATGCGACTCAACCCGTCGTTCTTTCGCAACACAGTCAATCCGCTGGATGCCGACGACTGGCTGCGTGACATCTTCCATGAGATGGAATCTGCTGATGTCGCCCCCGCCAATTATGTCACCTTCGCGACATACCTTCTGAAGGGTCCCGCAGCACAGTGGTGGGCCACTCATCGACAGACCCTACCCCCTGGAACCGTTGTCACCTGGGCAGAATTCAAGATTGCTTTTCGTGCACGGTACATTCCTCAAGTTGTTATAGCCCGGAAGAAGGCCGAGTTCCGTAGACTCGTTCAAGGCAACAAGACTGTGGAAGTTTATCAGTGCGAGTTTCTTGACTTGTCTCGCTACGCTGAAGAAGACATTCCTACCGATGATCGAAGGCAGGAGAAGTTTTGCGAAGGGCTGCGTCATGATATTCAGATAGCTCTGCTCGCCCTAGACTTTCCTGACTTCGCCACTTTGGTGAATAAGGCTATCTTGGTCGAGACTGGTTTGAATAAGCTCAAGGAAGCACCCAGACGCAACCATGAAGCGGGCTCATCTTCAGGCTCACCTTCCCAGAAGCGCCCGCATATGGTTTCCACGGAGCATGTACCGCCCAGCCGCTCCAGTGTACAGGCCAGCTTATGCTGCACCTCGTCTGCCTCCTCCACCGCCGAGGCAGCCTCTTTGAGCTCCACCACCTCGAGCTCCTGCACCTCGTCCTGACAGTGGACTATGCTTCAAGTGTGGCCAGCCAGGTCACCGTCCTAGAGACTGCTCGCAGAATCAGAATCAACTGGCTCTTCCTTCTGCTGTCCGTGGTATTGGCCGTGGTATTCCTCAGCAGCGCAACAACAATGCCAGACCTTCTTATGGTCGTGGGCAGTACTACCACGTCAACATGTCTGAAGCTTCGAATCAACCAGATATTGTGATGGGTACACTTCTCGTTAATTCAGTACCAGCATCTATTTTATTTGATTCAGGAGCATCGCATTCATTCATGTCAGAACATTTTGCACTCATGCATGACGTTAAATGTGAAATGATGCATCAACCCTTAGCAGTGAACACCCCTGCGGGCCAGTGCCAAGCCACCCTATTCAGTCCCAAAGTAACCATTGAGATTGAGCGCATGAAATTCCAGGCATTTCCCATTATTCTGAAATCTTCTAAGATTGACCTTATTCTGGGAATGGATTGGTTGAAGGCTCATTACGCCTCAATCAACTGCGCCACTAAAGTGGTACACCTTCTGCATCCATCGAATGAGATAGTGAATTATCATGCCCATCTCACCCAGAATGCCGAGGCACAAATTTATGCCTTGAATGCATTGAACGCTACTCCGCTAGAGGGCATCGAGAACATCCCAATCATCTGCGACTTCCAGGATGTTTTCCCAGAAGAACTTCCAGGGATACCCCCTGCTAGAGCTGTCGAGTTCGTCATCGACTTGAAGCCTGGCACCACTCCTATTGCGAAGCGTCCTTATAAGATGCCTCCGCACCATCTTATCGAGCTTAAGGAAGAAATTGACAAGTCACTTAGCAAGGGTTTCATCCGCCCTAGTTCCTCTCCCTGGGGAGCACCTTCTCTCTTTGTCAAGAAGAAAGATGGTACCAATAGGCTGGTTCAAGATTACCGTCCTATCAACTAGGCAACCATTCAGAATAAATACCCGCTTCCCCGGATCAATGATTTATATGATCAACTTGCTGGATCTTTGGTGTTCTCTAAACTCGACTTGAGGTTGGGTTATCACCAGATCCGTGTCTGCGAAGAGGATATTCCGAAGACTGCATTCGTTACTCGTTATGGTTCCTACGAGTACACCGTCATGTCGTTTGGACTGACGAATGCACCCGCTACGTTCTCCCGCTTAATGAATTACATATTCATGGATTACCTCGACAAGTTCGTCGTGGTATATCTGGATGATATTCTGGTTTATTCGAAGAACAAGGAAGAACATGCCGAACATCTTTGCCTTGTTCTGGAGAGACTTCGAGAGCACAAGTTATATGCCAAGTACTCTAAGTGTGAATTCTGGCTTTCTGAGGTAACCTACCTTGGACATGTGATATCCAAGGACGGTATCGCCGTTAACCCGGAGCGTGTTCAGGCTATTCTTGACTGGACTCCTCTGAAGAATGCCAAGCAAGTCAGAAGTTTCCTCGGCCTCGCTAGTTATTGCCGCCGATTCGTCGAGAATTTCTCCAAGATTGCCAAGCCCCTGACTAATCTGCTTCACAAAGGCGTTAAGTTTGAGTGGACAGATAAATGTCAGGAGAGTTTCCAGACTCTTAAGGACAAGCTCACTTCCGCTCCAGTGCTTGCCCCTCCTGATTCTCGCAAGGACTTTGTCATATATTGCGACGCCTCTCGTCAAGGTTTAGGCTATGTCCGCTATGTCCTAATGCAAGAACGAAGAGTGATTGCATATGCCTCTCGTCAATTACGTCCACATGAAGAGAATTATCCAGTGCATGATCTTGAACTTGCTGCTGTGATCTATGCATTGAAGCTGTGGCAACATTACCTTCTTGGTAACCGGTGTGAGATTTATACTGATCACCAAAGTTTGAAGTATTTGTTTACTCAGCCGGACCTTAACCTCCGTCAGCAGCGATGGTTGGAAACAATCATGGACTATGACTGCGGTATTTCTTATACCCCTGGCAAGGCTAATGTGATGGCCGATGCTTTGAGCCGCAAGTCTTACTGCAACCACCTCATGGTTAGGCGAGCTCAACCTCGTCTTTATGCAGAACTGGGTCAGCTTAATCTGCGTATTGTTCCCCGAGGTTCTCTTAATAACCTTGTGGTACAGCCAGATCTTGAGAAAGCTGTTAAAGTTGCGCAATCTAAAGATGCTAAAATTGATCTGATGAAGAAAGAGCTCCATCTTGAGAAGTATAGGGATTTCTCTGTTGCTGAAGATGGAACCTTGTATTTTCGAGACCGCATCGTAGTACCTCGCTTCGAGCTGATGACCGACAAAGTCATGAAGGAGGCCCATGACACACCGCTGTCTATCCATCCGGGTAGTACCAAGATGTATTGTGATCTTCGACAAAGGTACTGGTGGTCTAGGATGAAGCAGGATATTGCTTGTTATGTTGCTGAATGTGATGTTTGCCGTCGCGTGAAGGCAGAACATCAGAAGCCTGCTGGAATTCTGCAACCGCTCCCTATTCCTTTGTGGAAGTGGGATAAAGTGCAGATGGACTTCATTACTGGTCTTCCTAAGTCTCAGAAGGGTCACGATGCCATTCTTGTCGTCGTTGACCAACTCTCCAAAGTTGCGAACTTTCTACCTGTCAAGGAGACTATCACTGCTAGTCAGTTAGCAGAGCTTTATATTTCCAGAATTGTTTCACTCCACGGTATTCCGAAGGAGATTAGTTCGGACCGTGGTGGTCTATTCACTTCCAAGTTCTGGGAAAGTTTCCAAGAAGCCATGGGAACTCATATTACCTGGAGTTCCACATATCATCCTCAGTCCTAAGGCCAAGTTGAGCGAGTCAACAAAGTACTTGAAGATATGCTTCGAGCTTGTGTTATATCCTTCGGTAAGAAATGGGAGGAATCTCTCCCGTATGCCGAGTTCTCTTATAACAACAGCTATCAAGCCAGCTTCAAGATGGCCCCCTTTGAAGTTCTATATGGACGTAAATGTCGAACCCCTCTGAACTGGTCAGAAACTAGGGAACAACCTCTTGTTGGACCGGACATTATTCAGCACGCTGAAGAACAAGTCCGCATTGTTCGAGAGAATCTCAAGGCGGCTCAGGACCGCCAGAAGAGCAATTATGATCGCAAATGATGGGGCTTGACCTATCAACCAGGTGATCAAGCTTATCTTCGTGTCACTCCTATGAAGGGCACCCGTCGTTTCGGAATCAAGGGCAAGCTAGCTCCTCGCTATATTGGGCCCTTTCGCATTGTGGCTAGACGTGGACAGGTGGCTTATAAATTGGAGTTGCCACCGCAATTCTCTCATATCCACGACGTCTTCCACATGTCGCAACTTCGTAAGTGCTTCAAGGAATCTCCGCACCGTGAAGTGGATCACGAGATGCTCCAGTTGAAAGATGATCTTTCATATAAGGAGCATCCCGTTCGCATCCTTGATGAAGCTGAACGTCGTACTCGTCAGAAGACAACCAAGTTCCTGAAAGTCCAGTGGTCGAATCACACTGAAGATGAAGCCACTTGGGAACGCGAGGATCATCTTCGGGAAGAATATCCCGACCTCTTTCCTTCTACCTCCTAAATTCTCGGGACGAGAATTTCTTTTAGAGGAGGAGAATTTGTAACACCCCTGTGTAATGCCACTGTGATCTACTGCTAATAATGCCAAGTCCCCCCCCCCCCCCCCCCCCCCCCCCCCCCCCCCCCCCCCCCCCCCCCCCCCCCCCCCCCCCCCCCCCCCCCCCCCCCCCCCCCCCCCCCCCCCCCCCCCCCCCCCCCCCCCCCCCCCCCCCCCCCCCCCCCCCCCCCCCCCCCCCCCCCCCCCCCCCCCCCCCCCCCCCCCCCCCCCCCCCCCCCCCCCCCCCCCCCCCCCCCCCCCCCCCCCCCCCCCCCCCCCCCCCCCCCCCCCCCCCCCCCCCCCCCCCCCCCCCCCCCCCCCCCCCCCCCCCCCCCCCCCCCCCCCCCCCCCCCCCCCCCCCCCCCCCCCCCCCCCCCCCCCCCCCCCCCCCCCCCCCCCCCCCCCCCCCCCCCCCCCCCCCCCCCCCCCCCCCCCCCCCCCCCCCCCCCCCCCCCCCCCCCCCCCCCCCCCCCCCCCCCCCCCCCCCCCCCCCCCCCCCCCCCCCCCCCCCCCCCCCCCCCCCCCCCCCCCCCCCCCCCCCCCCCCCCCCCCCCCCCCCCCCCCCCCCCCCCCCCCCCCCCCCCCCCCCCCCCCCCCCCCCCCCCCCCCCCCCCCCCCCCCCCCCCCCCCCCCCCCCCCCCCCCCCCCCCCCCCCCCCCCCCCCCCCCCCCCCCCCCCCCCCCCCCCCCCCCCCCCCCCCCCCCCCCCCCCCCCCCCCCCCCCCCCCCCCCCCCCCCCCCCCCCCCCCCCCCCCCCCCCCCCCCCCCCCCCCCCCCCCCCCCCCCCCCCCCCCCCCCCCCCCCCCCCCCCCCCCCCCCCCCCCCCCCCCCCCCCCCCCCCCCCCCCCCCCCCCCCCCCCCCCCCCCCCCCCCCCCCCCCCCCCCCCCCCCCCCCCCCCCCCCCCCCCCCCCCCCCCCCCCCCCCCCCCCCCCCCCCCCCCCCCCCCCCCCCCCCCCCCCCCCCCCCCCCCCCCCCCCCCCCCCCCCCCCCCCCCCCCCCCCCCCCCCCCCCCCCCCCCCCCCCCCCCCCCCCCCCCCCCCCCCCCCCCCCCCCCCCCCCCCCCCCCCCCCCCCCCCCCCCCCCCCCCCCCCCCCCCCCCCCCCCCCCCCCCCCCCCCCCCCCCCCCCCCCCCCCCCCCCCCCCCCCCCCCCCCCCCCCCCCCCCCCCCCCCCCCCCCCCCCCCCCCCCCCCCCCCCCCCCCCCCCCCCCCCCCCCCCCCCCCCCCCCCCCCCCCCCCCCCCCCCCCCCCCCCCCCCCCCCCCCCCCCCCCCCCCCCCCCCCCCCCCCCCCCCCCCCCCCCCCCCCCCCCCCCCCCCCCCCCCCCCCCCCCCCCCCCCCCCCCCCCCCCCCCCCCCCCCCCCCCCCCCCCCCCCCCCCCCCCCCCCCCCCCCCCCCCCCCCCCCCCCCCCCCCCCCCCCCCCCCCCCCCCCCCCCCCCCCCCCCCCCCCCCCCCCCCCCCCCCCCCCCCCCCCCCCCCCCCCCCCCCCCCCCCCCCCCCCCCCCCCCCCCCCCCCCCCCCCCCCCCCCCCCCCCCCCCCCCCCCCCCCCCCCCCCCCCCCCCCCCCCCCCCCCCCCCCCCCCCCCCCCCCCCCCCCCCCCCCCCCCCCCCCCCCCCCCCCCCCCCCCCCCCCCCCCCCCCCCCCCCCCCCCCCCCCCCCCCCCCCCCCCCCCCCCCCCCCCCCCCCCCCCCCCCCCCCCCCCCCCCCCCCCCCCCCCCCCCCCCCCCCCCCCCCCCCCCCCCCCCCCCCCCCCCCCCCCCCCCCCCCCCCCCCCCCCCCCCCCCCCCCCCCCCCCCCCCCCCCCCCCCCCCCCCCCCCCCCCCCCCCCCCCCCCCCCCCCCCCCCCCCCCCCCCCCCCCCCCCCCCCCCCCCCCCCCCCCCCCCCCCCCCCCCCCCCCCCCCCCCCCCCCCCCCCCCCCCCCCCCCCCCCCCCCCCCCCCCCCCCCCCCCCCCCCCCCCCCCCCCCCCCCCCCCCCCCCCCCCCCCCCCCCCCCCCCCCCCCCCCCCCCCCCCCCCCCCCCCCCCCCCCCCCCCCCCCCCCCCCCCCCCCCCCCCCCCCCCCCCCCCCCCCCCCCCCCCCCCCCCCCCCCCCCCCCCCCCCCCCCCCCCCCCCCCCCCCCCCCCCCCCCCCCCCCCCCCCCCCCCCCCCCCCCCCCCCCCCCCCCCCCCCCCCCCCCCCCCCCCCCCCCCCCCCCCCCCCCCCCCCCCCCCCCCCCCCCCCCCCCCCCCCCCCCCCCCCCCCCCCCCCCCCCCCCCCCCCCCCCCCCCCCCCCCCCCCCCCCCCCCCCCCCCCCCCCCCCCCCCCCCCCCCCCCCCCCCCCCCCCCCCCCCCCCCCCCCCCCCCCCCCCCCCCCCCCCCCCCCCCCCCCCCCCCCCCCCCCCCCCCCCCCCCCCCCCCCCCCCCCCCCCCCCCCCCCCCCCCCCCCCCCCCCCCCCCCCCCCCCCCCCCCCCCCCCCCCCCCCCCCCCCCCCCCCCCCCCCCCCCCCCCCCCCCCCCCCCCCCCCCCCCCCCCCCCCCCCCCCCCCCCCCCCCCCCCCCCCCCCCCCCCCCCCCCCCCCCCCCCCCCCCCCCCCCCCCCCCCCCCCCCCCCCCCCCCCCCCCCCCCCCCCCCCCCCCCCCCCCCCCCCCCCCCCCCCCCCCCCCCCCCCCCCCCCCCCCCCCCCCCCCCCCCCCCCCCCCCCCCCCCCCCCCCCCCCCCCCCCCCCCCCCCCCCCCCCCCCCCCCCCCCCCCCCCCCCCCCCCCCCCCCCCCCCCCCCCCCCCCCCCCCCCCCCCCCCCCCCCCCCCCCCCCCCCCCCCCCCCCCCCCCCCCCCCCCCCCCCCCCCCCCCCCCCCCCCCCCCCCCCCCCCCCCCCCCCCCCCCCCCCCCCCCCCCCCCCCCCCCCCCCCCCCCCCCCCCCCCCCCCCCCCCCCCCCCCCCCCCCCCCCCCCCCCCCCCCCCCCCCCCCCCCCCCCCCCCCCCCCCCCCCCCCCCCCCCCCCCCCCCCCCCCCCCCCCCCCCCCCCCCCCCCCCCCCCCCCCCCCCCCCCCCCCCCCCCCCCCCCCCCCCCCCCCCCCCCCCCCCCCCCCCCCCCCCCCCCCCCCCCCCCCCCCCCCCCCCCCCCCCCCCCCCCCCCCCCCCCCCCCCCCCCCCCCCCCCCCCCCCCCCCCCCCCCCCCCCCCCCCCCCCCCCCCCCCCCCCCCCCCCCCCCCCCCCCCCCCCCCCCCCCCCCCCCCCCCCCCCCCCCCCCCCCCCCCCCCCCCCCCCCCCCCCCCCCCCCCCCCCCCCCCCCCCCCCCCCCCCCCCCCCCCCCCCCCCCCCCCCCCCCCCCCCCCCCCCCCCCCCCCCCCCCCCCCCCCCCCCCCCCCCCCCCCCCCCCCCCCCCCCCCCCCCCCCCCCCCCCCCCCCCCCCCCCCCCCCCCCCCCCCCCCCCCCCCCCCCCCCCCCCCCCCCCCCCCCCCCCCCCCCCCCCCCCCCCCCCCCCCCCCCCCCCCCCCCCCCCCCCCCCCCCCCCCCCCCCCCCCCCCCCCCCCCCCCCCCCCCCCCCCCCCCCCCCCCCCCCCCCCCCCCCCCCCCCCCCCCCCCCCCCCCCCCCCCCCCCCCCCCCCCCCCCCCCCCCCCCCCCCCCCCCCCCCCCCCCCCCCCCCCCCCCCCCCCCCCCCCCCCCCCCCCCCCCCCCCCCCCCCCCCCCCCCCCCCCCCCCCCCCCCCCCCCCCCCCCCCCCCCCCCCCCCCCCCCCCCCCCCCCCCCCCCCCCCCCCCCCCCCCCCCCCCCCCCCCCCCCCCCCCCCCCCCCCCCCCCCCCCCCCCCCCCCCCCCCCCCCCCCCCCCCCCCCCCCCCCCCCCCCCCCCCCCCCCCCCCCCCCCCCCCCCCCCCCCCCCCCCCCCCCCCCCCCCCCCCCCCCCCCCCCCCCCCCCCCCCCCCCCCCCCCCCCCCCCCCCCCCCCCCCCCCCCCCCCCCCCCCCCCCCCCCCCCCCCCCCCCCCCCCCCCCCCCCCCCCCCCCCCCCCCCCCCCCCCCCCCCCCCCCCCCCCCCCCCCCCCCCCCCCCCCCCCCCCCCCCCCCCCCCCCCCCCCCCCCCCCCCCCCCCCCCCCCCCCCCCCCCCCCCCCCCCCCCCCCCCCCCCCCCCCCCCCCCCCCCCCCCCCCCCCCCCCCCCCCCCCCCCCCCCCCCCCCCCCCCCCCCCCCCCCCCCCCCCCCCCCCCCCCCCCCCCCCCCCCCCCCCCCCCCCCCCCCCCCCCCCCCCCCCCCCCCCCCCCCCCCCCCCCCCCCCCCCCCCCCCCCCCCCCCCCCCCCCCCCCCCCCCCCCCCCCCCCCCCCCCCCCCCCCCCCCCCCCCCCCCCCCCCCCCCCCCCCCCCCCCCCCCCCCCCCCCCCCCCCCCCCCCCCCCCCCCCCCCCCCCCCCCCCCCCCCCCCCCCCCCCCCCCCCCCCCCCCCCCCCCCCCCCCCCCCCCCCCCCCCCCCCCCCCCCCCCCCCCCCCCCCCCCCCCCCCCCCCCCCCCCCCCCCCCCCCCCCCCCCCCCCCCCCCCCCCCCCCCCCCCCCCCCCCCCCCCCCCCCCCCCCCCCCCCCCCCCCCCCCCCCCCCCCCCCCCCCCCCCCCCCCCCCCCCCCCCCCCCCCCCCCCCCCCCCCCCCCCCCCCCCCCCCCCCCCCCCCCCCCCCCCCCCCCCCCCCCCCCCCCCCCCCCCCCCCCCCCCCCCCCCCCCCCCCCCCCCCCCCCCCCCCCCCCCCCCCCCCCCCCCCCCCCCCCCCCCCCCCCCCCCCCCCCCCCCCCCCCCCCCCCCCCCCCCCCCCCCCCCCCCCCCCCCCCCCCCCCCCCCCCCCCCCCCCCCCCCCCCCCCCCCCCCCCCCCCCCCCCCCCCCCCCCCCCCCCCCCCCCCCCCCCCCCCCCCCCCCCCCCCCCCCCCCCCCCCCCCCCCCCCCCCCCCCCCCCCCCCCCCCCCCCCCCCCCCCCCCCCCCCCCCCCCCCCCCCCCCCCCCCCCCCCCCCCCCCCCCCCCCCCCCCCCCCCCCCCCCCCCCCCCCCCCCCCCCCCCCCCCCCCCCCCCCCCCCCCCCCCCCCCCCCCCCCCCCCCCCCCCCCCCCCCCCCCCCCCCCCCCCCCCCCCCCCCCCCCCCCCCCCCCCCCCCCCCCCCCCCCCCCCCCCCCCCCCCCCCCCCCCCCCCCCCCCCCCCCCCCCCCCCCCCCCCCCCCCCCCCCCCCCCCCCCCCCCCCCCCCCCCCCCCCCCCCCCCCCCCCCCCCCCCCCCCCCCCCCCCCCCCCCCCCCCCCCCCCCCCCCCCCCCCCCCCCCCCCCCCCCCCCCCCCCCCCCCCCCCCCCCCCCCCCCCCCCCCCCCCCCCCCCCCCCCCCCCCCCCCCCCCCCCCCCCCCCCCCCCCCCCCCCCCCCCCCCCCCCCCCCCCCCCCCCCCCCCCCCCCCCCCCCCCCCCCCCCCCCCCCCCCCCCCCCCCCCCCCCCCCCCCCCCCCCCCCCCCCCCCCCCCCCCCCCCCCCCCCCCCCCCCCCCCCCCCCCCCCCCCCCCCCCCCCCCCCCCCCCCCCCCCCCCCCCCCCCCCCCCCCCCCCCCCCCCCCCCCCCCCCCCCCCCCCCCCCCCCCCCCCCCCCCCCCCCCCCCCCCCCCCCCCCCCCCCCCCCCCCCCCCCCCCCCCCCCCCCCCCCCCCCCCCCCCCCCCCCCCCCCCCCCCCCCCCCCCCCCCCCCCCCCCCCCCCCCCCCCCCCCCCCCCCCCCCCCCCCCCCCCCCCCCCCCCCCCCCCCCCCCCCCCCCCCCCCCCCCCCCCCCCCCCCCCCCCCCCCCCCCCCCCCCCCCCCCCCCCCCCCCCCCCCCCCCCCCCCCCCCCCCCCCCCCCCCCCCCCCCCCCCCCCCCCCCCCCCCCCCCCCCCCCCCCCCCCCCCCCCCCCCCCCCCCCCCCCCCCCCCCCCCCCCCCCCCCCCCCCCCCCCCCCCCCCCCCCCCCCCCCCCCCCCCCCCCCCCCCCCCCCCCCCCCCCCCCCCCCCCCCCCCCCCCCCCCCCCCCCCCCCCCCCCCCCCCCCCCCCCCCCCCCCCCCCCCCCCCCCCCCCCCCCCCCCCCCCCCCCCCCCCCCCCCCCCCCCCCCCCCCCCCCCCCCCCCCCCCCCCCCCCCCCCCCCCCCCCCCCCCCCCCCCCCCCCCCCCCCCCCCCCCCCCCCCCCCCCCCCCCCCCCCCCCCCCCCCCCCCCCCCCCCCCCCCCCCCCCCCCCCCCCCCCCCCCCCCCCCCCCCCCCCCCCCCCCCCCCCCCCCCCCCCCCCCCCCCCCCCCCCCCCCCCCCCCCCCCCCCCCCCCCCCCCCCCCCCCCCCCCCCCCCCCCCCCCCCCCCCCCCCCCCCCCCCCCCCCCCCCCCCCCCCCCCCCCCCCCCCCCCCCCCCCCCCCCCCCCCCCCCCCCCCCCCCCCCCCCCCCCCCCCCCCCCCCCCCCCCCCCCCCCCCCCCCCCCCCCCCCCCCCCCCCCCCCCCCCCCCCCCCCCCCCCCCCCCCCCCCCCCCCCCCCCCCCCCCCCCCCCCCCCCCCCCCCCCCCCCCCCCCCCCCCCCCCCCCCCCCCCCCCCCCCCCCCCCCCCCCCCCCCCCCCCCCCCCCCCCCCCCCCCCCCCCCCCCCCCCCCCCCCCCCCCCCCCCCCCCCCCCCCCCCCCCCCCCCCCCCCCCCCCCCCCCCCCCCCCCCCCCCCCCCCCCCCCCCCCCCCCCCCCCCCCCCCCCCCCCCCCCCCCCCCCCCCCCCCCCCCCCCCCCCCCCCCCCCCCCCCCCCCCCCCCCCCCCCCCCCCCCCCCCCCCCCCCCCCCCCCCCCCCCCCCCCCCCCCCCCCCCCCCCCCCCCCCCCCCCCCCCCCCCCCCCCCCCCCCCCCCCCCCCCCCCCCCCCCCCCCCCCCCCCCCCCCCCCCCCCCCCCCCCCCCCCCCCCCCCCCCCCCCCCCCCCCCCCCCCCCCCCCCCCCCCCCCCCCCCCCCCCCCCCCCCCCCCCCCCCCCCCCCCCCCCCCCCCCCCCCCCCCCCCCCCCCCCCCCCCCCCCCCCCCCCCCCCCCCCCCCCCCCCCCCCCCCCCCCCCCCCCCCCCCCCCCCCCCCCCCCCCCCCCCCCCCCCCCCCCCCCCCCCCCCCCCCCCCCCCCCCCCCCCCCCCCCCCCCCCCCCCCCGCCGGAGCTGGCCGGAAATCACGTACGGGGCTCCACTCGGCCCGTGGTTGGGCGCGTCCGAATGCGCGTGCAACGCCGCATCCAGCCGTGGCGGTGGCGCGGGCTAACTCGACCGGAATCTTCGCCGGCGTCGAGATCAGCGGCGGAGCTCTACGGGTATCGACGAAAACGGCGACGCAGTGTGTTTTGGTTCAAACAAAAGGAGCAGGCGTGATCTACGCGCGCGAGTGAGGTTGGTGGACACGGTCCCGAAGGCGTTTGGTCGCCGGAGTCGCAACGGCGACTAGCCGGGCGGCGATGGGCTCGGCCATGGCGATGGAGGTAGCTAGAGGGCGCGCGGAAGCGGGCAGAGGGAAGGGAAAGGAAGAGGAGCTCACAGGGGAGGCACAAGGTGGCCCGGCGTAGGTTTAGTAGCAGCAGAGACTCGCCGGAGACGACGGCGGCGTTCGATGGCCGGAGATGCGGCCGAGGTCGATCCAGCAGCTGCGGCGGTCCCCGGTCCCGCCTGAGAACTCCAGGCGAACGAGTGGATGACGGTGCGGCTTCACGACATCCTGGCGGGTCGAGGTGACGGCCGTGGCCGCGGTGACGACGGACACGCGATGGCGGTGGCGCCCGGCCTCGATGGATCTGAGAGGGAAGAAGGACGGAGCGAGCGATGGGAGAGGGGAGAAGTGACGAGGAGGACCAGGGGAAGTGGTGGAGCTCAACCTTATCCCCTCCGTGGCCCTGTATTGTCGGCGGGCGCCGGCGTGTCGGCGCGCGGACGGCGCACGCTCGCTCGACCAGGGGGAGGACGACAGCGCGAGGGAGAGAGAGAGGTTGGGCCAGTTGGGCCGGCTGTCGGGGCACTGTGCACTAAGGCCTAGTGCACAGTGCCTCGTCTCCATTTTCTGTTTTCTGTTTTACATGTTCTTTTATTCTTTTCTGTTTGAATTAGTTAGGTCACTTTTGCATTTTTGTAAAATGTGGGACTTGGTCCAAATAATGCAATGCAATTTTACCCTTCACCAAAAACTTGTTTGGACAAATTTGGATTTCATTTGAATTTAGAAATGAATTTAGATGGACTTAATATTGCTGTTTTGGTGCTGTTTCAAGTTGTTTGAGTCATGTAACTAACTCAAGTAGCATTGGTTATAATTTTGTGAGTGCTTCTGGAATATTTGCTATTTAATGAACATTTTATCAAAGGTGTTTGAGCAAATTTATTTAGCACTTTTGAATTTAAGTTGATTTTCAGAATTGAATTTGAATTGCTTTGGTTAACCACTATGACTAGGCACTGCAAATGATATGACTTGGCATTATTAGCAGTAGATCACAGTGGCATTACACAGGGGTGTTACAACAAACACCTTCGGAGATACCTGTAGAGCATATTTATAATCACCCAGTTAGGGGGGGGGGGGGGGGGGGGGGGGGGGGGGGGGGGGGGGGGGGGGGGGGGGGGGGGGGGGGGGGGGGGGGGGGGGGGGGGGGGGGGGGGGGGGGGGGGGGGGGGGGGGGGGGGGGGGGGGGGGGGGGGGGGGGGGGGGGGGGGGGGGGGGGGGGGGGGGGGGGGGGGGGGGGGGGGGGGGGGGGGGGGGGGGGGGGGGGGGGGGGGGGGGGGGGGGGGGGGGGGGGGGGGGGGGGGGGGGGGGGGGGGGGGGGGGGGGGGGGGGGGGGGGGGGGGGGGGGGGGGGGGGGGGGGGGGGGGGGGGGGGGGGGGGGGGGGGGGGGGGGGGGGGGGGGGGGGGGGGGGGGGGGGGGGGGGGGGGGGGGGGGGGGGGGGGGGGGGGGGGGGGGGGGGGGGGGGGGGGGGGGGGGGGGGGGGGGGGGGGGGGGGGGGGGGGGGGGGGGGGGGGGGGGGGGGGGGGGGGGGGGGGGGGGGGGGGGGGGGGGGGGGGGGGGGGGGGGGGGGGGGGGGGGGGGGGGGGGGGGGGGGGGGGGGGGGGGGGGGGGGGGGGGGGGGGGGGGGGGGGGGGGGGGGGGGGGGGGGGGGGGGGGGGGGGGGGGGGGGGGGGGGGGGGGGGGGGGGGGGGGGGGGGGGGGGGGGGGGGGGGGGGGGGGGGGGGGGGGGGGGGGGGGGGGGGGGGGGGGGGGGGGGGGGGGGGGGGGG
This sequence comes from Thinopyrum obtusiflorum, assembly GCA_036873465.1. Classification (NCBI taxonomy): domain Eukaryota; kingdom Viridiplantae; phylum Streptophyta; class Magnoliopsida; order Poales; family Poaceae; genus Thinopyrum; species Thinopyrum obtusiflorum. Next base: position 61,511 of record JAAAWM010011480.1, on the reverse strand, counting down.
GGGGGGGGGGGGGGGGGGGGGGGGGGGGGGGGGGGGGGGGGGGGGGGGGGGGGGGGGGGGGGGGGGGGGGGGGGGGGGGGGGGGGGGGGGGGGGGGGGGGGGGGGGGGGGGGGGGGGGGGGGGGGGGGGGGGGGGGGGGGGGGGGGGGGGGGGGGGGGGGGGGGGGGGGGGGGGGGGGGGGGGGGGGGGGGGGGGGGGGGGGGGGGGGGGGGGGGGGGGGGGGGGGGGGGGGGGGGGGGGGGGGGGGGGGGGGGGGGGGGGGGGGGGGGGGGGGGGGGGGGGGGGGGGGGGGGGGGGGGGGGGGGGGGGGGGGGGGGGGGGGGGGGGGGGGGGGGGGGGGGGGGGGGGGGGGGGGGGGGGGGGGGGGGGGGGGGGGGGGGGGGGGGGGGGGGGGGGGGGGGGGGGGGGGGGGGGGGGGGGGGGGGGGGGGGGGGGGGGGGGGGGGGGGGGGGGGGGGGGGGGGGGGGGGGGGGGGGGGGGGGGGGGGGGGGGGGGGGGGGGGGGGGGGGGGGGGGGGGGGGGGGGGGGGGGGGGGGGGGGGGGGGGGGGGGGGGGGGGGGGGGGGGGGGGGGGGGGGGGGGGGGGGGGGGGGGGGGGGGGGGGGGGGGGGGGGGGGGGGGGGGGGGGGGGGGGGGGGGGGGGGGGGGGGGGGGGGGGGGGGGGGGGGGGGGGGGGGGGGGGGGGGGGGGGGGGGGGGGGGGGGGGGGGGGGGGGGGGGGGGGGGGGGGGGGGGGGGGGGGGGGGGGGGGGGGGGGGGGGGGGGGGGGGGGGGGGGGGGGGGGGGGGGGGGGGGGGGGGATTACATCATCTTTGTCCACTGTGGAACGCAGAGTGGTTAGCTCCTCGGCCGCTAGGGCTTCAGATAGTGCCTCGAGGGCCAAGGATGCCGTTTTGTTTTCGGCGCGGAGCGCTATATCCGGATCACTGGTGATGGTGATAACTCCATTGGGCCCTGGCATTTTGAGCTTCATGTACCCGTAATGGGGTATGGCTTGAAAGCGTGTGAAGGCTTCTCGCCCCAACAAGGCGTGATATCCGCTATTGAAAGGTGCCATGTGGAAGAGCAACTCTTCGGACCTGTAGTTCTCCGGCGTGTCGAATACTACATCAAGTTTAATTTTCCCCGAACATCGTGCTTCACGACTAGGGATAATCCCTCGAAAGGTGGTAATGCTTTGCTCGATGCGACTCTTGTCCATTTTCATTTTATTGAGCGTGTCTTCGTAGATGAGGTTTAGTCCGCTGTCGCCGTCCATGAGCACCTTAGTGAGTCAAAAGCCGTCTACAATTGGGTTTAAGACCAAGGCGGCAGGTGCTCGGACTGATCTGGCCCTTGGTTCGTCGTCGACAGTAAAAGTTATTGCCGTATCGTTCCAAGGATTTAGTGCGGCTACTTGGTTGACTTCGGCGAGGTCGCGGAGCGCCCTTTTGCGCCGATTATTTGAAGAAAATGTCTCGAAGACCGTAAAGACATTGAGGCCGTCATCCTCCGAAGAGTGCTTCTCCGGGGTGGTGTTGGTGAGGATGGCCTCGCCGCTCTTAGCCACCTGCCGGAGTACCCAACATGCCCGAAGGCTATGTGTTGGTTCGGTATTCGGCGTCGTGTGTATCCGACAGGTCTTGTCGAGCAGTTCGTCAAGGACAGTTCTATGTCCCGTGAAGGGTTTGACTTTCTTGTCAATGAGATGATGATCGGGTGCCCCGTAAGGGTGCATCCTTTTTGCCCGTCCAGTGGGCTGCTTAAAGGCGGGAGGTTCCCACTGGGCTCTCTGGGCTTTCCAGGCGCTTTCCATTGCGCAGTACTTCTGTACTATATGTACCAAATCTGCAAAGTGCAGTATGCGGCGGTGGTTGAGGGCATTGAGGATTCCCTCGTCCATACAGTTGCGGCAGAAAACTGAAACCGCGTCCTTGTCGCAGCAATCTTTAATCTTGTTTTTAACAAGGAGGAATCTGGCCCAGAAGTGATGGACCGTTTCCTGAGGTTGCTGTCATACATACATTAGGTCACATACGTCTGGAGGACCTGAATTGCTTGGGGAATATTGCTTGTGGTGGGTGGGTGCGCTAAAATTCGAGCCCCGACCCGCTATTGGATCCAGAGTTTGAAGAATCTCCGAGGTCACTAGTCCAGGATCAGAAGGGTCATGGTGACTTTCAGGCTAAACGCCTGATTCTATGTTCGGAGGACCTGTGGTCTCTTCCCGAAGAGGGGTATCCGGCTCACAGGGCTCGAAAATCCGAACATAGCTTGTTATCAACTTAGGGGGAGAAGTATTCTCGGCTTGCTCCTCCACGACCGCTACCAGATGGGTGATCGGCGGGGACTTGATTTCCCTCTGATCGGGTTTAAGCCCGATCCGACCATAGTCTATTGCGACCCCCAGGGCGGCGATGCGATCTAGCAGTTCGTTCAAGGACGAGACATCTGTCGGATCCATCTTTTTGGAGTGTTCGAGGCCGATGCGGAGATGATGTTTGGCGATTTGGGGGGCCGCCTTTGGCTTAACGGCCGAGCGGGCACCCATGGTAAAACCGCCGAGTTGGAGGATCTATCTCGGAACTAGGGCTCCTCCAGAGGTGATGTTGTCCTTGATGACAAGGCGAGCCATCGATCCTTCCATCGACGAAACAGAGGAACTCTCAATAAAAGCACCAATGTCGGTGTCAAAACCGGCTGATCTCGGGTAGGGGGTCCCGAACTGTGCGTCTGAGGATCGAAGGTAACAAGGGACAAAGGGAACGCGATGTTTACCCAGGTTCGGGTCCTCTCAATGGAGGTAAAACCCTACGTCCTGCTTGATTGTATTTGATGAGTATAGGGGTTACAAGAGTTGATCTACCTCGAGATCGTTAATGGCTAAACCCTAGATACCTAGCCTATGGGAGTTATGATAGCCTCTACGGACTAAACCCTCCGGTTTATATAGACACCGGAGGGGGCTAGGGTTGTACATAGTCGGTTTACAGAGGAAGGAAATTACATATCCGGACGCCAATCTTGCCATCCACGCAAGGAAGAGTCCCATCCAGACACGGGGGAAGGCCTTCTACTTTATATCTTCACGGCCCATCAGTCCGGCCCATGTCACATAACCCGGACACCCGAGGACCCCTTAATTCAGGACTCCCTCAGTCCCTTTGTGGAATCACAACATCTTGCATTGTTCAAGGGCGTGAGGAGATTACGATGGCTTTAGTGGCTTCTTGGGAAGCACTGTGCCTCCACACCACTCCAAACGAAGATTAGCATTCGCAAGGGTGTGAACTTCGGAATACATCGTCGTCTCCGCGTGCCTCGGTTATCTCTTACCTGACCCCTTTACTTATGTACTTTACTTTGTGATAGCCATAGTATGACATGATATATATCTTGCTATCACTTAGTTGTTTATCTTGCTTAGCATAAGTTGTTGGTGCACATAGGTGTGTCTAGTCGATTTAGGTTTTTTGCTTGACAAATTAAACGCTAGTTTTATTTCGCATTTGTTCAAGGCTAAACCGTAATTATTTTAAAGCGAAGGCTTCTCGCCCCAACAAGGCGTGATATCCGCTATTGAAAGGTGCCATGTGGAAGAGCAACTCTTCGGACCTGTAGTTCCCCCCCCCCCCCCCCCCCCCCCCCCCCCCCCCCCCCCCCCCCCCCCCCCCTCTAGGCGACATCCATGATCTTTCACAAAACCGACGAAAAACAAAAAACAAACAAACAAAACCGAAGGAAAAAATAAAATAAAAGTGTAAAAACCAGTCAAAACCGAGAAAGAGACAAAGAAAAACCCAGAAATCAGTGAAAACCAAGATGAAACAAAGAAAAAACAAAAGAAAAAGAAAAACTGTGAACCAGCGAACAAAACATACCAAGGGTACTCGGTCGAAAAAAAGACAAAAATGGCCTGGCCCAATAGCTACATCGCAGGGGGAAACGCTTTAGCGAGACAGAAAAAACTCTCGCGTGAAGGGAGATATAGTCGCCGCGTGCTTTGTCACACTTGTAGTGAATAGTGAGCGGTCGCCTGCCCCCCCCCCCCCCCCCCCCCCCCCCCCCCCCCCCCCCCCCCCCCCCCCCCCCCCCCCCCCCCCCCCCCCCCCCCCCCCCCCCCCCCCCCCCCCCCCCCCCCCCCCCCCCCCCCCCCCCCCCCCCCCCCCCCCCCCCCCCCCCCCCCCCCCCCCCCCCCCCCCCCCCCCCCCCCCCCCCCCCCCCCCCCCCCCCCCCCCCCCCCCCCCCCCCCCCCCCCCCCCCCCCCCCCCCCCCCCCCCCCCCCCCCCCCCCCCCCCCCCCCCCCCCCCCCCCCCCCCCCCCCCCCCCCCCCCCCCCCCCCCCCCCCCCCCCCCCCCCCCCCCCCCCCCCCCCCCCCCCCCCCCCCCCCCCCCCCCCCCCCCCCCCCCCCCCCCCCCCCCCCCCCCCCCCCCCCCCCCCCCCCCCCCCCCCCCCCCCCCCCCCCCCCCCCCCCCCCCCCCCCCCCCCCCCCCCCCCCCCCCCCCCCCCCCCCCCCCCCCCCCCCCCCCCCCCCCCCCCCCTTGAAAAAATTTCAAGGTATGCTTACAAATTGTTTTACGTGTACATAAAAAAAGACATATTTACAAAACATTTTCAGGTATTTGTAAAATAAAAATCCCATATTTTTTTAAAATATTTAAAACTAGAAAAATGAAACAAATAGAAACTGCAAAAATGATAAGAAAAATGGAAAAAGGACAATAAGGAAAAAAATAAGGGCCATAAGAAAGTAGAAAAATGAGAGAGAAAATAGGGCATTTGGTTCATGTACGCATCATATGACAAAAACAATCTTTTTTAACGTGAAAGTGGCGGCTTCTCTTTTCGTAGAGTCATTTGTCATATAAGTGGATTTTTCTTGTAGTGTCATGCCTCTTTTATATGGGCTGCCCACAGTGCAGCCCAATAAGCTTAAATTCTATCACCCCCTCTGTTTGCATTTATTCGATATATTGACTTTGTCTTAAGACAAAATTTGTAAACTTTGACACAGTTTATTGAAAATTTTATTTAAAAGTACGATACCAAATTAATATCATTAGATTCATCATTGCATATACTTTCATATCAATTATATTTATTATTTTATATTTTCATTCATTTTTATAAAATTTGTCCCCCCCCCCCCCCCCCCCCCCCCCCCCCCCCCCCCCCCCCCCCCCCCCCCCCCCCCCCCCCCCCCCCCCCCCCCCCCCCCCCCCCCCCCCCCCCCCCCCCCCCCCCCCCCCCCCCCCCCCCCCCCCCCCCTGAAAAAATGTACTTGAAAACAATATATCCTTCTTTATTCAATAAAATGTTCACCGTATGTTGAAAATGTTCGTTCTATATTTGGAAATTGTTCACCGTGTCTTTTGAACAAATTATTTATTGTGTATTTGAAATAATAATGTGCATGTGTACATGTTGATAAATGAAAGGGAAAAAGCAAAAGAAAAACGTCAAAGAAAAGTCGGCTACAGTGCATGGCGCTAGTAAAGATGAGATCACGAAATCGACCGACCACAACGAGGAAGGAGTGTGTGTTTTGCCACCTAGCATATGATTTTCCCTTGTTTTGTTCGTTCCGTAAACACGGCGGGGCAACGGTTTGGGAAGCTGGTCGCTCATGAGCTGGCTAGGTTAGCGAAATTTTTAGAGTGTACGGACTGGTTTGAGGTGCCTATGGAGGAGATTGTACCTTTTATTACAGACGATGTAACCGTTATTTTAAATTAATAAAGTACTTTTTTCAAAAAATAAAAGGAGGAGGACAACGTAACGCTAGCGAAGCCCAATACTCATCTAAAGTTTTGTGTTGTGCTTCACGCCTGGCGATGATTGTCGTACTTATTTGAATAAAAGTTTTCCAGTTTTTTCTTTGACGGTGTTATGGAGCTAGAGAGGTTTGTGTCCTTGCAGATCCGATTAGTTGGATACGATGAATTTATGTAATCGTGTCATGTTGTTTTTGTTGGTTTGATTTTATTTTTTTGAGTTAGAAATTTTCTTCGACTGCATGGCGAAGATCGTGTGATACAACGACCTGCACTTCTATAAAATCGTCCTCATCCTGAATCCATTCATCGTTCATGACCTCCTGTTTTTTTCAGGCAACTGAAGTTCCTTTATGTTCCTTCTATAAGACCTTTAGGCCTCCTTTGGTTCATAGGATAGGAATTTTATAGGAATAGAAAAATCATAGGGAATGAGATGATATATATCTCAATTCCTATATAGAAAGAGATGTCATTTGGTGCATAGGATAGGAATTTTTCCATTGAGTCTAGGCTAATGTTTTTTCCTCCAAAATGTGAAGGATTGATTCCTATCCTATATAAGAATAGGAATTCATCCATACAAACCAAAGGGCTTCAAAGGAATTTTTCCTTTGCAAATCCTATCGTATGGACCAAAGAGGCCTTATGTTCGCGTTGGTACTCGAATGGCAGTATCGCCGATACGGTCCCATTGCTGCAATTTACAATTGCATTTTCTTTCTTTAGATATACTCCTGTTTCAGGCGCGGGCGCATAGAGCCAGCCCGCCTGCGCTGCGCAGCCGCAAGGCGACACCGAGGCGTTGGCGACGAGGAGAGGATGAGCATTGAGCCGCTGTTGTCACCCCTACCGAGACCGGCCACCCCCACATAGCCTGGCCCGATCGGTCGCAGTCGGGCGCGCCTGCGCACAGCGCCGAAGCGACGCGCACCCGCCCGCCGGTCCGTCGGTGCTGCCGGCTACAGCAGTGCCGCAGCCTTCCCGAGCAAGCCCCCACCATCGGCCTCCCTCCCTCCATCCATCCCACTTTCAAAACGCGAGGCCAGGCCAGGAGCGAGACCCAGCCAAACCCAGCAACATTTCCCAGGCGACACAGAGAAAGAGACGCCACATCGTATCTGCAAGCAAAGCAAAGCAACGGTCACCTAATAGTAGGCGCGGTCACCACGCAGCAGAAACTACAGCAAGTGTCGCTCTCGCGCGCACACCGAGGAAGAGAGCGTCGGAAAGAACCCCCCTTGACCCCTCTTTTGTCCGCCGCCTGTATGGGCTGCCTCCTCTCCTCCCCTCTGCTCGCCGCGTGCGCCTGTTATAAGTAGCAGCCGGCTAGCCGCGAGGAGATCGTTCGTCGACCCTAGCTAGCGGGAGCGCTGATCGATGGAGACCGTGGCGTGGGCGGCGAGGAGGTCGCTGCAGGAGGCCGCGGCCGCGCGGTCCACGGAGAGGTCGGTCGAGACGATCGTGGTGATCGTGGCGGCGATCGTGCTCGCCGCGGCGCTCGCGGGCGTCCTCGCGCGGGCGTGCGGCGGGAGGCACGTGGCGCCGGACCGCGACGTCGAAGGGTGGGTGGAGCGCCGGTGCCGGAGCTGCCTCGACAGCGGCCTGCCGCCGCCAGCAACATCACCATCCAAGGCCAGTGACGCCAAATAGTTCTTCTGCGCGCCCTCGTCTTCTCACTTGTAGTTTGTAGGCTTGTAGCCTAGCATTAGCAATGTAGCATAATGATACCACTAGCATTAGATCAGGACTTCAGGAGGTACTAGTACTTTCGTAGTGTAGAATTAGAATGCACTATGTAGGTAAACAGCCGGATGCCAAGCTGTTCTTTGCTCAACGAGGATTTCTTACTGTAATATTTCTGATGGTTCCAACATGCATATTTTAGCACTGATGGTTACTCCCTCCGTTCCATATTTGAAGTTTGGCTAAATCTATCGAAAATGTGAACGATCCGAAATGAAAAACGATATAGAAAACAGACAAATGGCCAACAGGAAGCTCTCTTCTTTTTTTTTTTTGACATCATGGCCAACAGGAAGCTAATGACCCTGCTGGACCTCAGCAGAGCGAGATCGGCTACCCCACTGACATCTGATACAGACAATGGCCCATCGATGTCACTACCCCACTGACATCTGATACAGACAATGGCCCATCGATGTCAGATGATCCTACTGTAGTTCCGATGAGCGCAGCCAAACAAACAGCATCGAGAATGACAATGCAAAACACTGTGAACACTTGTAGTAACGGAACTGGTTGATATATAGGAGTATTGACATGGATTTGAACTACGGTGTTTGGGTATGCCAAAGAATTTACAAACACCCCATCTACCAGCATATAGTAGTACATATCATCACGTGCACATCCGTCGACACCGATTAAGTATACAACAGCCACCAGCACTTGGAGCGAGATTTGTTTGAAACAATCGATTCATACGCGAAGATAGCTTGACGCCGTAACCAACTCACTGGTAGAAAATATGAAAAGGTCAGACTCTGAGAGGTTTGCCAACGACTTTGAGACGGTAAACTGAGTTCAAAGTTCATTACCTTCGGATAGCAATCCTGGTGTACTATGGTCTGATCGTGTGGATTGACATGAACCACACAAGCTATTCTCCCCTGCAACAACCATACAAGGGGTTCAGTATGATGACCATAAATTGAGAAAAGCAGAATTAAAACACTGTTGCTGCAATAATATAATTTGTTGGGCAACTTTTGGTCTTTCTGATATATGGAATAACAACACAAAAGAAACATACATGGTTCTTCCATACACTGGATATACTATAAGTTAGTATTATATACTCCCTCCGTCCCAAAATAAGTGTCTCAACTCTAGTACAACTTTGTACTAAAGTTAGTACAAACTTGAGACACTTATTTTGGGATGGAGGGAGTATGTACTGAAGGATAAAACCATGCTTCAGTATGCGATCTTTTGGTTAACAGCAAAAGAAATTAGAAGCGGGAAACAGACAGACCCCCAGGCACCACGACTCTTGTTTGATGCTGCCCCCAGGCACCACGACTCTTGTTTGATGCTGCAGGCAGTTCGCCAGAAAATAATGATTTCATCTGAGGTCCAAGATATAAATATTTTGGGAGGAATCATTGAAGAACATCTCAACAAGATCAAATCAAATAACGAACCCAACAAAACCCGGTAATACATAAGATACTTCACTGGGAAAATAGCAAAATGAACCCAAATCAGCAATTAGTTCCAATTGCCTGAGATGCCCAAAAAAAAATCCATAGTGTTTAAACAGCAGGCTCTATGTTCCACTATCAAGGGATAACGGAGCAGAAGTTCACCCAACAGAGTTTAATATGGGACACCACACCACACACACACTTAGGTCTTTAGAGCGAAATGAGACCAGACACCGAAGCACGCAGCTCGGCGAACATAGTTACAAGTCCTGCAGCATCACAAAACGTACAGAACAACCATCACAAAGAGCTGGTGCAGCACCGACATGCTCTCCAGGCTTTCAAACAACCATCCATTGCAATGAAATTACTTGGTAGCATTTAAAAAAATCATTTGAATATTAAAATTGTAACCCAGAAACATATTGGCAGCAATGTAACACTCTCAGTCTATCACCCGTAGCATTGAACTGTCCTACTTTGCAACAACATAATACAAAATATATGATGCCCTCTGCCCTGAACATGAGAAATTGAGAAGGCAATGTATCAGCTAGTGGCATCACAAAAATATTTTCAGAGATGACTGCCAATGCCTCAGGCTTAGAATTGTGGAACCAGCTTGACTGATATAGAGGTTTCACTGCATAATTTTGAGTGTTTAAAATGGCCATCGCCTAGTCTGTAAAAAAAAAACTAATTCTACAGGATTTTATATGCTACCCAAATCTTATAACCCTAAACCCACACCAGATCTTGGAGGGAAAACATGGGAGGTGAAGTAGAAAACAATTAAACTATTTTCCAGCCATCGCGTCATTATGTAGGAGTGAAGATGAGAACGGCCCCAGTAGTAAATATAGTAATTCAAATCTTATGCTTTTTATGGGATTATTTTCCTCAAACATGCGAAGCAAAAAAATAAATCACCTTGGGATGCTAGTTGCACAAGTAATTCAAAATCATGGCCAAGAAGAGAACAACAGGAAGGGTAAATTTAACTATAAGTATTTCCTCTATGTCCTACTGACAGTGTTAACCAGTTAGAAAAATAACATATTAACTCTGACAATATTGAACTTTCTTCTTTCTATAGGATTTTAAACCTCTTATTCTTTTATTTCTTTGTGAATAACTTTTACAAGGACCAGCCTGCAGTTAGGGGATCATCATAAATGACGAGAAGTTCAGAAAAACAGAACCTACTCAAAAGACCTGGCACATAATAGTCTTGAAGTGTTGCAGATTCATAAATAAAAGAAATGATGTATTATAGTACAATTTCCCAGTTTACCTATTGTATTATACACCCCTAACAAACAATTATGGAGAAATGAAGAGGATGTAAGAGGTAACTGGTCGAAGATCATAACAACGAAGTTTACTGAATCGTGATTCGTGATTATGGAAGTCTGAACATATTTCTTCCAGCAGTACTACCTCCGTTCTGGTTTATTAGTCCTCCTTATAGTTTGGGTCAAACTTTGACCTTTGATTTAACTATCAAAAAATAAGTTCTATACCCTAAAATTAGTATCATGGAAAACCTCTTTCAAATATGAATCCAACAATATAATTTTTGTGACATACAACTTATAATTTGTTAGTCAAATCTACTGTCAAAGTTGGGCACAAAATACGAAGGAGACCAATAAACCTAGACGGAGGTAGTATTATACTCCTGGCAGGTTGATTACCATTACAAAAGTGCTAATCATCATATGTTGGCTGGTTAAAGTTATCGCAATTCAGCGCTACAAGGGCCAAAGGTATTGTAAAGTTGTTTTTCCTACATGATTTTCTATTTTTATTTGCAATGTCGTAATTCTGTTTGTCCATTAGACATAAGATCCTAATTAACGATTGGCACAGGGCTTCCAATCCAATGTGAAGAGGGACGCACATTGCAGCAAGGTTAGCGAATTAGACGGGCAGTAATCCAATTCACAATGCGTGCCTTCCATCCACAACATAAACAATGGGTAATTAGGGTTTGAGCGCCACGGACCTTGACGGGGACGCTGAGGAAGAAGAAGTGGAGGTGGCCCTCGACCTCGACGACGGCGTCGAAGGGTATGGAACCACGCGCGAGGTCCTCGAGCAGGTAGATGGCGTCCTCGACGACGCGTATCCCATCGAGGTGGAGGTCGGCGTCGACGTAGGAGACGGCGCGCGCGCGGACGAGGCCGCCGCCGGAGGCGACGGTGCCGAGCGGCCGGCCGCGGTAGCCGATGGCGACATCGAGGCGGCTGTAGTCGAGCGCGAAGAGGTTGGGGTTGCGGACGCGGGCCTTGAGCGCGGCGGAGACATTGAGGGCGACGGCGGGGCGCGCGACGACGGAGACGTGCGCGAGGCGGAGGCGCGCGACGCTGACGCCGGGGTCGGAGGGCCAGAGGAGGAAGGCGAGGGCGAGGAGCGCGAGGGCGGCGAGGGCCGGGGCGACGCAGCCGCAGCGGCAGCCCCGGCGCAGGCGGCGCCGGAGGCGCACGGGGACGAGGAGGACGTAGGAGTCCGCGGCGGCGTCGGCGTCGTGGAGGTGGGATGGTGAGTGGGGGCCGAGGTACGGCGGCGGGGGGAGCAGCGGCTCCGCCGCCGGGCCGCGGGGTTGCGTCTTCGCCATTGGGGGTTGGTGGTGAGCTGTCTGCCGGGTGGGCCTTTCGCTTAGCTTGCAAGGCTGAGCAATGGAAGTCGGTTGATTGGAAGGGAGATCGTCACCACCATTGCTTTGGTTTTGGTAAACCTTTTTTTTTTCGGCTGACTCGTGAGAGGGACTTTTTTTTACGAATATAATCATGGAGTTTTTATTCCAGTTTGTCTAATTCATATCTAGATGTTTTTTAAGGATGTCACATCTAAGCTCCTACAAATATATAATGCAGCAGCAAGAAATAAAAAAAACTAAAACAAAAAAATAGACCACAAACAGAGTGGACATCAGCTTAGATGTGACATAACTATGTCACATCTAGATGTGTCCTAGACAGACCTTTTTTATTCAACTTTAGGGTTACAATCATCAGACACAAGATCGAAGATGAAGGCCGCCCTATTGCAACCAACAAGCGGTGCTATGGTCGTGCGAGTATAATTAGCTAGGCAATGTGCCACCCTATTTTGAACTCTTACTAGCTCTATAGGTTTAAACTCCCTAACCACTAAAAAGTTCTATAATCTTCTTAACTAAGTTACCAACTCGCAACTTGATGAGTGAAGTGTTTGACACAAAGAGAATAGAGCTAGCTGACAACGGAGGCCTAGTTCCTGTTCCCCAAGAAAAGCTTAGGGTTCCTTTGCCTCCCGTCGGCGTCGCCGCCGATCCGCCTCATCTCCGGTGGCCTTAGGGCCATGGCGGCACGGTGGATCCCGGCCCTTGCCGGTGGGAGAGCTTCATTTTTAGATGTTTCTTTAAATTTTGTTAGGGTTTGTGTCCTGTTCAGGAAGACGAGACGGCGGCGGCTCCCTGAACATGGAATAAGGTCTTTCCCGCCTAGCCCCCGTTCCGGTGATGTGTCTAGCATCATCGGTGGGCGTGTGGAGGTGTGTCTCCGGTGGATCTATCCTTGGTGGGTTTGCTCGGATTTGGTTGTAGTTCGTCTACGTTTGTGTTTCTTCAGGTTGGATCCTTCCGATCTACGCTACTCTTCATCGGCGGCGATTGCTGTTCTGTTGCGCTGGTCCTATGGGGCCTTAGCACGACGACTTCCCAACTGCCTACTACAACAAGTTTTGCCCAACTCCGGCGAGGGAGGGGCGATGACGGCGGCGCGCCTTCGGCTCGCTTCAGTGCTTGTAGTCGTCGCTGGGTGGTCTACGGACCTGGATGTAATTTTTATTATTTTTGGTGTCCGTTGTATTGCCATGATTGAAGATGAATAGATTGGAAGTTTTCTCGCAAAAAAAAAAAGAGAATAGAGCTACCATAGAATCAGGTTGCACCAGAATCAACAGATCAGACCATTGGAGAGCAAGGTTTATCCCTTGTAGTATTGCTTGAACTTCATCTTCCAAAAAAGAGCATCTGACAAGCAACAAAGACTACCTCTCATGTGCCGTTCCTCAAGATCATACCCGCCCTTGCCGAACCATCCTTAGGGTTAAACAAAACCATCAACCGGCAATGCCAGCCGGTCCGTTGGCGACGACAACCAGGGAGGAGCAGGCGGTAGTGGCCACCTGTGTCGGGCCTAAGACAGCCACATGGGACTTGCCTTTTAGGATCTCCTCAACAGAAAGATTCTTGACATTATATTATAGATCAAACTTAGATAGTTGCAAAGAAAGTTATTTGACCCTTCAACCGGCGGAGCTTCTTTCCCATGCATTACATCATTTTTCAGGTTTCATATTCTCCAGATGAGCATCAAAAGCATGTCGAGGACATCTGAAGAATGCGATGCCAGGCAATTCAACAGCCATCCATCTCCTCTTTGCACCACTTGTTCTTTATTGGGAATAGGTCAGACATTATACATCGCATCCCAAAGAACAGTTGCATTATCTCATGTAACACAAGCATGATATGCATCACCGTATTCCTTTTCACAAATCCCGCACGTTGCGCGCTACGCCACATGTCTCTTTTTCTTGCACTTTAGTGTGCCCAGAGCCCTGACACTTCCTTCCATGTGTTGACACGCAAACGATGGGGAACCGACGCTTGCCAAATTGAATTACAGACCTTTCGGTTACAATCACAGCGTAAACTAACGCTTTCGGTGCGAACAAGGCTTCATGATCCTCCATAGAAAAGTTTATAAGCAGAACGAACGTCGAACATACCCTTCGGGTCAGGTTGCCATGCCACAAAGTCCTCATGCTGCCTAGGAGATGTTCGTATTTGATGGATGGCCAACACATCTACTGGGGCAAAAATATTGATTAAGAATATTATAGCTACATGTATCATTCACATTCAAAAAATCAGAGACCCTGTTCAGTCTACACCGACACTTGGGGGGTCATAGGCCGGAATGGTGGGCCCTTTGGGATCCATGGATCCCTCCAGGTCTGTGTGGAGTTGCCATTACCAACGTGCCAATTGAGATCTTTCTTCAAAAGAACTAGGTCGTGTTCAATTCCTTTTCACCCCGCCGAGGAATTTTGAGAGAAAACAGTATCCACAAGGCTCCCACTAGGTAATACCTTGCTTTTAGAAGTCGTGAACATATGCTATAAGCATGGGCGGAGACAGGCCCCAGGCAGCCCGGGCGGCTGCCTGGGGCGGGGAGGTAGCTTTCTTCGTAACTGTAGCTACAGTGTAGCTACAGTACTGATGCTGCCTGGGGCGTGCCGAAGGTGGCCTGGGGCTTGGCCTAATGCTGGCTCCGCCACTGGCTATAAGGATGATCAAGTAAACGGCTAAACACCAAGCCTGTTTGGCCAAGAGAGCCTGGTTGAACGTCCTCATATCCTTGAACCCCTAATCCACCTTTTTTTGCGCCGGGAGAATCATCTTATCCCAAGCAAGCCAAGCAAGCTTCATTCTCCCCTTTTCCACTCTCCATCAGTACTTGCCTCATCACATATGTTTTTGCGGTACTTCCATGAAGGGTGACACACTTGGCACCCAAGGCCCGCGACGACTTCACAATCTCAAAATCTATCGGCTTAGTCTCTCATTCACACCCCTCTGGTTGATATACTCTCGGCCATACAACCTCCGCTTCTGTTACTATTTTAGGTTAGGGTATTTTAGCTCTCGTAGGTGCGCCGCTCGGGCGGATGGCGGCGCTTCTTCTTCGAGTTTGTCTTCCGGCCTCCGATCCTCCTTGAGTCCATCAGTCCAGACGAGCTCCAGCGTAGATTTCAGCAGTCTTCTTGGGATGGTAAGGTTGGGGTTTCTCGTCCCGTGGTGAGATTTAGTGTGTGGCAACATGTAAACTGGCAGCAGAGAAACATCGCCCCCCTCGTGTCGCCCCCACGGGCGACCCAGGGGGGAACCCTAGCCGCCGTCCTCTCGGCCCTCCTCTCGCCTCCACCTCTCCTCGCCGCCGTCCGCAGCGCCGCCGGGCAAAGCTTGCCCAGCTGGGCGGCGGCGGGGCGTCTCTCCCCCTTGTCCGTTGCGGCTGGCGCGGGGCGCCGGACTAGCGTGGGGTCGGGCGGCGCGGCGGTCGGGCTTCTTGGCGACGTCGCGCGCGGTGCGGCGGCGGCGGCGGCCTGCTCGCGGCGTGGTGACGGCTGCGTGGTGGGCAAGATCGGTGGTCGCGGGTGCTGGCGGGTTCAGATCGGATCCAATCTGGGTCTTGGGCTTGAACACCGTCAGCCGCCGCGGGGTGGTGGTGGTCGTCGCTGACCACGCCGGATCGCTGGATTCGGCGCCTAGAGATCTACGATGGATTCTTCTCGATCCTCCTTCATGGTGGGTTGAGCCCCATGGCTCTCTGATCTTTGCAGGTTCCGGTTCGTGGTCCTTTGCCGGATCCGGAGCCGACAGAGGTTTGGTGGCTATAGGATGGGGACCGGAGGAAACTTTGATCGGCTTGTTTGGTCCGGCATCAGCGACGTCTCTAGACGTTGTTACCCTTTGTGGAGGTGATGTCGAGGTCTCTCCTATCCACCTCCGAACCCCTCCCGGACGAAAGTCCAAAATTCAGTCTGGATTGGGCGGCGGTGGCGTCCTTCGCGTCGTACCCTTCATGGAGGCGCCGTCTTGGGAGGTTCTGTTGTTCGGCGGAGAGATGCTGTGGGTGATGGACTCCGCGTAGCTCTAGCAGCGGCGACGGTGTGGAGGTTGCCAGGAGGTGCGGCGTTGTTTCTACCGCGTTGATGACGACAAGTATTGGCGGCATGGTGCAGCTAGATATCGACGATAGATGCGGCTGGATGGACGAGCGCAGGGCGGTGGCGTTGTCTGGCGTCATGGTGGCGTCGACAGCTGACCTGGCAAGGTCTTTGCGTCGGTACCTGCTCTGAAGATGGTTAGGTGGATGACGGCTGCGGTAGCCTCGGTGAGTGCACCGGACCGGTGTGTGACCCATTCCCAGTATGTGGCTGGGATGGGGCAACCGGCATTAGATGTTAGGTTTTGGTGCGATGTCTGTTTGGTATTAGGCTCGGACATTCGGCATCCCTGTGTTGGGGAACGTAGCATGCAATTTCAAAAAATTTCTACGCTCACGCAAGATATATCTAGGAGATGCATAGCAACGAGAGGGGAGAGTGTGTCCACGTACCCTCGTAGACCGAAAGCGGAAGCGTTTAGTAACGCAGTTGATGTAGTCGAACGTCTTCACGATCCGACCGATCCAAGCACCGAACGTACGGCACCTCCGTGTTTAGCACACGTTCAGCTCGATGACGTCCCACGAACTCTTGATCCAGTTGAGGTCGAGGGAGAGTTCCGTCAGCACGACGACGTGGTGACAGTGATGATGAAGTTACCGGCGCAGAACTTCGCCTAAGCACTACGACGATATGACCGAGGTGTGTAACTGTGGAGGGGGGCACCGCACATGGTTAAGAGAGAACTTCCCCCCCCCCCCCCCCCCCCCCCCCCCCCCCCCCCCCCCCCCCCCCCCCCCCCCCCCCCCCCCCCCCCCCCCCCCCCCCCCCCCCCCCCCCCCCCCCCCCCCCCCCCCCCCCCCCCCCCCCCCCCCCCCCCCCCCCCCCCCCCCCCCCCCCCCCCCCCCCCCCCCCCCCCCCCCCCCCCCCCCCCCCCCCCCACTAAGGCCCAACAACTCCCCCGGGGGGTTCCGGTAACCTCCCGGTACTCCGAAAAATACCCGAATCACTTCGGAACCATTCCGGTGTCCGAATATAACCTTCCAATATATCATTCTTTATGTCTCGACCATTTCAAGACTCCTTGTCATGTTCGTGATCTCATCCGGGACTCCGAACAAACTTCGGTCATCAAATCACATAACTCATAATACAAATAGTCATCGAACGTTAAGCGTGCGGACCCTACGGGTTCGAGAACTATGTAGACATAACCGAGACACATCTCCGGTCAATAACCAATAGCGGAACCTGGATGCTCATATTGGCTCCTACATATTCTACGAAGATCTTTATCGGTCAAACCGCATAACAACATACGTTATTCACTTTGTCATCGGTATGTTACTTGCCCGAGATTCGATCGTCGGTATCATCATACCTAGTTCAATCTTGTTACCGGCAAGTCTCTCTACTCGTTCCATAGTGCATCATCCCGTAACTAACTCATTAGTCACATTGCTTGCAAGGCTTCATATGATGTGCATTACCGAGAGGGCCCAGAGATACCTCTCCGATACTCGGAGTGACAAATCCTAATCTTGATCTATGCCAACCCAACAAACACCTTCGAAGACACCTGTAGAGCATCTTTATAATCACCCAGTTACGTTGTGACGTTTCATAGCACACAAGGTGTTCCTCCGATATTCGGGAGTTGCATAATCTCATAGTCAGAGGAATGTGTATAAGTCATGAAGAAAGCTTTAGCAATAAAACTTAACGATCATTATGCTAAGCTAACGGACGGGTCTTGTCCATCACATCATTCTCCTAATGATGTGATCCTGTTCATCAAATGACAACACATGTCTATGGTCAGGAAACTTAACCATCTTTGATTAACGAGCTAGTCAAGTAGAGGCATACTAGGGACACTTCGTTTTATCTATGTATTCACACATGTATCAAGTTTCCGGTTAATACAATTCTAGCATGAATAATAAACATTTATCATGATATAAGAAAATATAAATAACAACTTTATTATTGTCTCTAGGGCATATTTCCTTCACCCTGCATCAAAGGGATAGGAGTAGCGACAGGTGTCGCCAAGATGGTGGCTTCAGGCTTACCAATGTAATACTTTGTAAGGTCTCTGAGAATAATTAATAAAATGGCTGCATGCATCGCTCAGATGCAGAGGCCGGGGGTAATCCTCATTTTCTATAAAAAAAAGGGTTCAATGACAATGTATGCGGCTCCAGGGCGTTGGTCCTCAGGGGCACATGCACGAAAACTCCCCGACTGTCATCGGCAAGATCAAACCGGCTCCGGTAGGGGAGCGGCGACAACGGCTTGTTCTGACGGCAGTAGTGGTCGTTCGGTGGTCTCGGAATCTCGATGCATTTTTTATTATATATGAAATGCTTTGTAGGTGAACTTTTACAATGGGTCTGACTTTTTTTGGGGAAAAAAATAGTCGTCCCTCCGGCCACGTGCTCCGGCGCGGCACGCCCCACGCAGCCCCGACCCATCTCCCCCGATAATAGAGCATCTCCAGCCGTTGGCCCCCCAAGGGCGCCGAAATAGAGCGGCCTGGGGGCGAACCGGCGCTAGATTGGCCCCTGGGGGCGACCTAGCTCCCAGCCACGCCCCCAGGCGCCGCCCCCCAAGACGCGGTGAATTCAAACTTGGTCATTCCCGCTCCACAAAAGAACGCCACAGGTCCGGCGATCAGCGGCCCAGTTTGGCGATCGCCACAGTTCGGCGATCGGATGAAAAGTTCGGCGTACAAAAAAGGATGGAACGCATCAAACGGCGGGGTCGTCCTCCGGCGGAGTCGGCGTGCGCGGGCTTGGCGGTGTCGGAACTGCTGCTGGGCGTCGTGGAGGCATCATCGCTCGGGCTTGGCGTGGGCGTGGGAGTTGGCGGCGCCGTCGACGGCAGCTGGTTCAGGATGAGGCCGCGCTCCACCATGCACCATGCCTTGACCTGCTCGTCGTCGCTCTGGAGCATGTCCGCGCCGCCCATGAGGAAAGCCAGGTCCGTGTTCCTCTTCTTCGCGGCGACGTTGGTCCGGAGTAGGTCGAGCTTGACGGCGTTGTTCGTCATCAGCGCCGACCACCGCGCCGCGGTCTTCTCTTCACGCAGGGCGGCCTGGGCCTGTGCGTCGGCGAGGCAGTGCTCAATGGACTCATGCACTCGCGCGGTGGCCGAGTCGGCGTGTTTCCCCTTCTTGGCCCCTTTGTTGCCTTCGGGGCGCCCGTCGCCCGTCGCCCGCGCCCGGCGTCGGCGCGTCCGGCTTGTAGGTCTCCTTGGCCTTGGCGAGGGTGCGCCGGACATCCGCCCACTTCTCGCACTTCTCGATCCGCTTGAAGACGTGGAGGTACTTGAAATCTTAGTCGCTGCTGTCCTGGCGAAACATGGCGAACATCCGCACCAGCTGCGCCGAGGAACAACCAGCGGCGCGCACCGGCGAAAGAAAAAGGGAGGCCGGCGTGCCATACCTGATCCTCGATGCCGGCGCCGCTCTCCGGGCGAGCCGCGATCTCCTCGACGATCCCATGCCATTTGTTGCACGCCGATTGGATGAGCCCCCAATGGTTCGCCATTGCCTTCGCCCCGCGCTGCATGTACACGCCTTTGAAGTAGGGGTCGACGAGCTTGCGCTCGTCGAACTCGGCCTTGATGCGGTCCCAATACGTGTCGATGCTCTGGTTCGTGCCGGTGATCGGGTCGAGGCAGACGACTTTCCACGCTTCGGCGAGGTACTCGTCCTCCTTGGATGCCCACTTGATGCGCGGCTCGCCGGTCCTGGCCGCCCCCCTCTTCTTCTTCCGTTTCCTCGCCGGAGCAGGCGCCGACCCCCCCCCCCCCCCCCCCTCCGGTTCCTCATCGCCATAGTCGAGGTCGCCGTCCATGTCGCCGTTGAGGTCCACTGTGTCGTCCTGGGTAGTGAACCCGGGGGACGTGGCGGCGGCGGCCGAGCCGGCCGTGATGATGTCGTCCATCTCGGCTTCGGTCGCGTCGGTGTCGCCGAGATGCGACGTGGAGGCTTGGGAGAAGGGCAGCGCACCACGGCGGAGAGGGGGTGTCGGGGAGGATGCGTAGGCCGGCGGTGAGTAGGTGTACGGAGGGTACTGCACGCCGGCGAAGGCGGGCGAGGGCGTCCGCTGGGCCGGGTGACCATGCGGGAAGGTGATGTTGGGGTTGAACCCGCCGTGCGCGTCACCTTCGGCGTAGCCTGGCGACGGCGTGCAGCCCCAGGGTTGGGGCGACGACGAGAAGCCGGCCGGAGAACCGATGCTTTGCTGGCTCCAGGGCGCGTACGGGGCGTGGCCGCCAGTTGGATTCATCGTCCCCGCACGAGCCGCCTCAGCTTGTTCGGCCGAGCGCTCCACCTGCTCCGCCGCCGCCATAGCCGCGATGTCCCGGGCCTTCTTGGCGTTGGCCCTATTCCGCCGGTCGGTGGTGACAGCCTCCCCCCCCCCCCCCCCCCCCCCCCCCCCCCCCCCCCCCCCCCCCCCCCCCCCCCCCCCCCCCCCCCCCCCCCCCCCCCCCCCCCCCCCCCCCCCCCCCCCCCCCCCCCCCCCCCCCCCCCCCCCCCCCCCCCCCCCCCCCCCCCCCCCCCCCCCCCCCCCCCCCCCCCCCCCCCCCCCCCCCCCCCCCCCCCCCCCCCCCCCCCCCCCCCCCCCCCCCCCCCCCCCCCCCCCCCCCCCCCCCCCCCCCCCCCCCCCCCCCCCCCCCCCCCCCCCCCCCCCCCCCCCCCCCCCCCCCCCCCCCCCCCCCCCCCCCGGGGCGCGGCTGGAGATACTCTAACCAACCGCAGCGCCGCCCCGCTCCCGCCCCGCGACGACCGCACACGCGCGACGCGAGAGCACCCCGCAGTGCGCAACAAGACAACAAGCCCAGGAAAAAAATTGACAGCCCGATTCCAACCGAGCCCCCGCAGCTTTCCCCCGAGCTTCGTTCCGCCCAGTAAAAAACTCCCCACCGTCGTCCAGCCGTTCGAATCGCCCGCCCCGGGCGGGATCCGGCGCGCCCCCTCCCCTCGGCGGGATCCGATGCTCTCCGGCGACCAGGGCCTCCCCGACGGCATCGGGATGGCGCGGCTGGCCTGGTCGCGCCTCCCCACCGCCGACGGCGCCGCGCCGCCGCCGGAGGGCACCTCCGCCTCCGCCCCCGCGGCCGCGGCCCAGGACGAGCTCTTCGTCGGCGCCGTCGAGAGCCTCGACTACGAGGTCATCGAGAACTACGCCTACCGGGAGGAGCAGGTACGCTACGCCACACATTTCGCTGCCCCCTTGGCTCGTATCGTACGTGCGTGGTTTCGGTGCGCGGTTGGTTAGATGAGATGAGCCCTCGGGGTGCTTGCTTGCAGGCCCAGCGGAGCAAGTTCTGGGTGCCCTACTACATCATGCTCAAGTGGTTCTTCGCCCTGCTCATCGGCGTCGGTGAGCGCCTCCTCCATGACCTGTTTGTCCGGAATTTTGTCGTCTGTAAGAGACTAGAAAAAGCTTAATCTGGCGATTTCAGATGTGTGCAAGCAGGTTATGCATTTGTTTGGTAGGAGGTCCCTGTAATTGTTAAATTGGGCGGCGTCATGTAAACGTGCAAACATTTTTATCACCCGAGGAAGCTAATCACTAGGAATGCTGACATGACAATCTTTTATTATCAGTTACTATAATATAATTGCTCTATGTGATCCATATAGAAATCACTATGATTTACATCCCGACCCCTGAAATCCCCCAGTTAACCGATGAAACCCGGCAACGTTCCAAAAGATCAGCCATATACAAGGAATAAGCAGTTTCGAGGTTCTTGCATAGTCTACTGGTTACGCCTTATATTGGCTGGTTAGCTGGTATTAATGGCTAAAGTGTGACCAAGTGAGGAGTGCAAGCTATAGCATTGATCGCAAGATGCCGAAGCAATATTTATGGTTAATTTTTAAAACAAGCTGGCAGCTACTGAACTGACTAGGTGCTATTGGGTGACGTTTGCACAACTGCTACCTATAACTGTTGTTTCTGAGTTTTATACTACTGGATTGTTTAGTCAGTTAACTACCGTAAATTGTGAAATTTTACCTGCACCAGTTAAAAATCCCTATCCTAGTTGAATTCAATACAAATATTGTTTTCCTCGTTCCTGGCCTTGTGTATCTGCAAACACTGCTATGCTGGAATTCCTATTCCAATTCGCTCCAAACTGGCTATTCCTTACAATTATGATTTAGTTGATACGAAAAATATGAAATCCTAACATAGTAGACAACACATCTATCAGTGGAAACTATTTTTATACTTCTATATTTTTCCCTCTGCCCCTCTCTGTGCCCACTGTCCAGTTTTTCGCACAGAGTGGATTTTTGTTCTGTTATATGATGCAATCATCCTGTTTTCAGGTACCGGATTGGCTGCTATATTCATAAATTTGGCCGTTGAGAACTTCTCTGGATGGAAATTTACTTTGACTTTTGCTATAATACAACACTCATATTTTGTGGGGTTCTTGGTGTACATACTTCTCAATCTAGCCCTCGTCTTCTCTTCTGTATACATAGTCACACAATTTGCACCAGCAGCTGCTGGATCTGGTATCCCGGAGATCAAAGGTTACTTAAATGGTAATGTTTAACCACTTGAATTCCTGATATTGCTATTCTGATGATTTTGGGACATAATCTGGAATATTTATGCAGGAGTTGATACGCATGGAATCCTCCTTTTTAGGACATTAGTTGGGAAGGTAAGTTTACATTTCTCCTGTCAGTTATTATGATATGTCATGCCATGCTCAAATGCTGCTGCTTTGTGTAATAGATTTTTGGGAGCATCGGATCAGTTGGAGGTGGATTGGCTCTAGGAAAAGAAGGTCCTCTTGTTCACACCGGAGCCTGCATTGCTTCTCTTCTTGGGCAAGTAGGCTATGTTGGCGATACAAATTTTGTTCCATTCAACATTTATCTCAGTTAAAAATTAAAATGTAGATATATGATTTTTTTTATCATGTTTGTAATTTGTCTTTTGTTCAGCATAGACATAATGCAAAATATTCAGCAGTGGTAGACTCATAGGCCTGTGGATCAACCAGCAAGCCTTTTGTTTTCATGCCAAAGAGTTGTCAGTTTCTCACCAGTGACCAGTCACCACCATCAATTTGGAAAATCCATGGAAACCCTCTCCAGAATTTTCAGTGTCATCATGATAAAATTCACAAAGATGGTTGTTATTACATGTAACATAGTACTTGGTGTGATTTTGTAGTCTGATAGTGTGATATAATAATTAACCACCTCATCAAGTCATAAAGCATGGTACCATTGACGTTGTTGTTATAGGGGAATTAAAAGTGGAGATACAACATCTCATGAATATTTTAGATATCAGAAGTAGTGATATTTTGTAACTTGAGCGGATTGGGTACTGTGGATCTATTTATACTTGTAACCCTGTTATATAGACCGACAATTGTTTGTCCCAAAACCCAGTAAATAAGGACTTATCAGCAGCTTCTGTTTTTCTTGCTTTACTTCATTTCCACTTTGTAAGTAATTTATGATTATTCTGCGCACATAAATTTGTCAGCTACTTACTCTGCATGTACATAGGGTGGATCAGCGAAGTACCACTTGAATTCTAGATGGGTACAGATTTTTGAAAGCGATCGAGATCGGCGAGATCTTGTAAGTTATTTCGTTTCACATGAGTGACAATTATTTGTTGTTTTCTTACATTTCCATCTCTTGATTAGTTTGATCTCTTGCTTTCTGTTTTCTTATTAACGTTCCAGCCTCACCATTTTATTGGATTGAACAATCTGTAGTGTGACTAGTGTCACTGCCTGCTGTCTGCCAGTCAACAGAAAAAATGGGCATATCCTGGTTGCATGACATATTTGGGTAGAGTATAGAATGTTGTATTGAGATTCACTGTGGGTTGTGGCATTTGATATATGTTAATATTGTTAACTAAGGTTGTTCCATTGAGATTGAAATGGTACGGATTTCAGAAACTAAAACTATCCTTCTAGTTTATAAAACTTGACGACTCTAGCTTAAGTCCAACACTTAAATGACCAGCGTCCTCTTCTCTATTTTAAATGCCACCTGCACGTTCTAGGGAGCTAAGGGCACCCGTAGTGCTTAGAGGCTGACTTGCCTCCAAGCTGGGACTCATGCCCAGCCTCTGAGCTTAGCTCAAAACTCCGTAGTGATAAAAAATAGTCCGAGCCTCTAAGGTGGACTCACTTAAAATAAAAACTCTGATTCCCTTCTCGAAATGGCCAACACACTCTCCGGCTCTCCACCCATGACAATTATGACCAGCGGATTATTTTAATCCTCGGAAAAGGCTGGAGGTGGACTCTATGCTTCGCGTTGCCAATGATTATAGCTTACAGGCTCACACCTGCAGTGTATGGCACCGGCCTCTAAGGGATTAGAGACTACCTTAGAGGCAGCAAAACATCACACTGTGGATGCTCTATGAGGGCCTTGTTTGGACATTAGGTTGTAGGGGTGCTCAACAGGAGGGCAGGGTCCAGGACTTTGTCATGTTTCTGCCACGAGGGTGGGGCAATGAAGCGCCGGTCAGCAATAGAGATTAGGGAGGTTGACAATTCTTGTTTGCTTTGTTGGTTGAATACAAGGCATTCTATAGCCTGCGTGCCCAGTAGGTCAGCTTTGGGGCTAAACCAAAACCAATGTGGCAGACAAACTAGCTTGAGAATCAGGGGCATATTTTCAAATCATAACGTGTTATCCTTATCCAACATATGCCCTCCTTGGCCTGGTGCAAACGTGCTGTGCCCAAATGTCATGTCTCACATGGCAGCACTAGTCTAAAACTTCCTGGCTGGTGTCATCTAGAGCCTCTTTTGCTATCATATTTGCTAGTGCTGGCCATAGTTCAAAAAAGCGCTAGGCGTTAATTGTGCGTTTTGCCAGCGCCTTGCGCTTTACTGACCAAAGCGCATGCTTGTGCGCAATTATGCGCAGATGCGCAATGCGTTTTGCCAACGCCTAGAGCCTAGGCGCGCTTAAGCGCTCGCTTAGGTGCGCCTTTTTTAACTATGGTGCTGGCTCTCATGATGTCTCTATTAGCTACTGGAACCAGTGGATGGGCTTGAGGGTAAGTGTAACCCCTTTTTTCTTGATAAAATCTGTAGCCTGTTATTGTGGTCATAATGTCATATTGGCTAGTACTGGCTATGTGCCTGATGCCTCTCAGTTACTGGAACCAGTCAATAGGCTTGCTGGTACCCTAACCTCTCTTGACCTTCAAAGTTGACCGGATTTGCTGAATATCTGAGTGGACAAATTTACTTTTCATAAGTGAGCTGTGAATTTTTTTCTGGCTTCTATCTGATATATGCACAGTTCTTTGTTTACCTGACAAAGGTTCAGTAGGTAAATTATGTTCAGAGAGTGTTAAAAGTAAAATCAGATTGTGTGTGTCTCAACATTCAGTTGTGTCCCTAACATCATGGTGAATACATTCTTTTGTATGTTACTCCATGTCGTTAAGCTTGTATTTAAAATGGAATTGGTGAGTTTCCATATTAAAGATCTCAAAGCTATATTAATGTTTCAAAAGGTGACATGTGGATGTGCAGCTGGAGTTGCTGCCGCCTTCAGAGCTCCGGTTGGTGGGGTACTATTTGCTCTGGAGGAAGTTACATCCTGGTAAGAATGTTCTTTCGTCATACTATTAATAAAAAAAAAATAGTCATGCTGACCCATGTAATTTGTTCCAGCTTACTTTTAGTCTTACCCTATTGTTTTGTTTATATTTAGTAGACAAGTATTTTAGTTAGAGAATGTTCATATACTTTCCAGTAAGCAGTACTAACAGGTGTTTCTGATTCAGTAGCTTTGACATACACTTTTTTGACAGCTTATACATGTCCTTTTCTGGCTTAGTTCTTTCTTTCTTTTGCTGCCATCAAGAAAATCTATAGTACAAATGTGATTCACTCCATGATCGGCTATTAAGTTGCGAAATGAGTGAAATGAGTACAAAAATAGAAATGCATCAGCAGCAGTTTTCTGTTCATTATGTCTCTCTGTTTGTTTATAACAATGCACTCAAAGTACCTTATGAGGAAACTGCTTCAATTGTTTGCACGGCCAATATAAATACACAAAATGTTGTCATAGGTGAAGAAAGGCTGCACTTCTGCACTGCAACACCATGACTTGGTTGTAGGGCATTGTTTAGTTTTAAATTGAACCTGAGAACATCTTTTTTTGAAATAAGTACATGTTAATTAGGGATTGATTCCCTGATGAATACTATAGTTTATCACAAGGGACATTATCAGGTTTTCCAGGCTGCACTCGAGAAATGCACCTGAGTGCACTTTTTTTCCACTTGTGTTGCTGTATTAGTTTTTCCAAGATTTTGGTCCTGTGCTTCCAGTAGTACAGGCATGGGTTAACTTATTCTGAAGATCAAGAGTGTTAAATTGCGAAAGCCAGGACTTGAACTCAAGACCTTAGGCCCTGATACCATGTGAAGCTTCATGCACTAGCCAACGCAACCAAAAGTCCGAATTTATGTTAAGGGCCAGACAATCCACATATGCACTTCAACAAAGAGCATGATTGCCACCTAAGTATCATTGTATATAGTATTATGAAATATCATATTTTAGGGTTGGGAGATCACCGCCAGTTCCATTTATATTATACGTTAGACGTCACAGTAACTTGGTTCTCTTGATCCCCATGAAACTTACTTTAGACGTCACAGTAATACATTTCTAGCTAGATTTGGTGCTTTTATTGTGTGTTTTGATTGTACCTAGTTGTTTCTTCCTACTACAGTACTACTTAGTATGCTTGTGGTGGGTGTTACTGTCAACCAATTCATTATGTAACGTTGGTAATACATTTCTCTAGTATGTTTGGGTTATGAATTGGGAACCTCTCATGACAGTTCTTTTTATGGACATACGCACGCTGGGCAACCAAATGATATGAAATATGTTGTTCAACTGCGTGTCTTGCACTCTGATTTGATTGATTATGCTATGATTATATTGCTGAAGGTGGAGAAGCCATCTTATGTGGAGAGTATTCTTTACATCTGCTGTCGTGGCTGTTGTGGTGCGATCAGCAATGAATTGGTGTAACAGTGGAAAATGTGGTCATTTTGGGGCTGGGGGTTTCATAATCTGGGACATATCCGGGTAAGATTACCTTTTCCCAGTGGGAATGCTTAATCTGAAAAATGACCTTTTGTGCATTGTGATCTTGATTGGTTACTTTTTCGTAAAGAGGTCAAGAAGATTACTCTTACCAGGAACTTCTGCCGGTGGCAATTATTGGTGTTATTGGTGGACTTCTTGGTAAGTAACATTATTCAAAGTTGTGTCAGTATATCTAGAAATGCCATAGTCAGGCACCTGACTAGAACTCATTCATATGCAAAGTATATCCAGTAATGTCTAGAAATGCCATAGTCGACATCGTTTACTTGATGAACTCCTTCGGATAACTGGCTAGAGAAGGAAAGCTGCACCTAGCCAACCTGGATTACTGTCCTCACCCAACTTTAGGCTAAGCGGGGGGTTTATTCCCTCAAGTCTAGTTCATTTTCTCTCTACTGATTTTGTACCTGACAATGGTTTCACTACTGCACTATGCCAAGGTTTGCCTCAGTTGGCTAAACAGCTGTGGGTGTCTTGTAGAGAATTCCCTGTAGTTAGAGTTGGATCATTAACATGAAAAATCATATGTTAATTGATGGATGTACCACAATTGTGAAAAAGCCTGCCCACAAACTCACTGTAGACCCAAAACAAATAAGCATTTCTAGTATATTTGTGCCATATTTGATAATTTTCAGTTACTTAATTGGGTGTTTCTTCAGGAGCGCTTTTTAATCAACTCACCCTGTATATAACCAAATGGCGGCGAACATATCTTCATAAGAAAGGGAAACGAGTCCAGGTATGCTGGAGATATGATATGCATTAATGGTTATAAAGGTACAGCTCCTCTTGTAGACATATACCTAACACCGGGGTTAATATTTGCAGATTTTTGAAGCTTGCCTCATATCTTTGATAACATCCACTGTTTCCTTTGTGTTGCCACTACTGAGGAAATGCAGCCCATGTCCTGAATTAGAAACCAGTTCTGGTATCCAGTGCCCTCATCCGCCTGGAACAGATGGGAATTTTGTTAATGTGAGTCTACTTTAGGATTTTTCAACTCGAATTACAAGTTCTCTTCAGCTGCAGTGATATCGGTTGTGTTTTTCTTTTAATATGTTGTTTGCATATTGCAGTTTTACTGCTCAAAAGATAATGAATACAATGATCTGGCAACCATTTTCTTCAATTCTCAGGTCAGAATATATTTCGAAAGCTTCTCCTTGAATGTTTCGTATTCCATGTCATATAATATTCAACAACATTCTCTTCCAGGATGATGCAATTCGCAACCTGTTCAGTGCCAAAACATTCCATGAGTACAGCGCACAAAGCCTTATCACTTTCCTGGTACCATTTTCTGTCTGTTTGATTTATGGAATATTATACCTTGCATTATGTAACTAACTCCATTAGGGCTTCACCCTAAGCAGTTGAATTAGTGCATTTTTAGTAATGTAAGTTAGGAAAAATATGAAAAAAGTACCTATCGAGTTCAAACAATCATGATGTAAAAAAAAGGGTTCAAATAATCTGCAGTCTCGTCGAAGTTCGATTATGTTTTCTTGTCTTGGTAACACATGCTATCGGTATAACAAAAGAATGATGGTTATCAGCCACTCTATGTATATTCTGATGCTGTAGCAAATTCCAATTCTTGTCATTCCATTTACCGTCACTTGGATGAGTTTTGAGATGTGAAGAACCTTTGTTTGTCATATACTTACCTTTACCCCTTTTCTTGCTTTGCTCAGGTCATGTTTTACTCCTTAGCCGTTGTAACATTTGGAACTGCTGTTCCAGCTGGACAGTTTGTTCCAGGAATAATGATCGGATCTACATATGGTCGGCTTGTTGGAATGTCCGTTGTTAAGTTTTATAAGAAACTAAATGTTGACGAGGGCACGTGAGTTCTCACTATCTTTTTAATTCAACCTATGTTGCACGTATTTAACTTTTGGCTTGTAAGCCAAAAAACACATATTTATGGGCTTTTGGATTTGGCTTTTGGCTTATACTGGCATGTAACAACATCCAGTCATAAGCCAAAGACCAATCCCAAAAGCCCATAAATAGGTGCTATTTTAGCTTATAAGCCAAATTGCAAAACCCAAAGTTAAGCCCAACCAAACACCCTTGCGTTAATGGCCCCTTGAATTTTATTCTTCCTTTCTGCTCTGGGTATTTTACCATTTTAATAATCTGATGGTGAGGCATAATTTCCTACTTATTATTAATATTGCTATAGGTATGCTCTACTTGGTGCTGCTTCGTTTCTTGGTGGTTCAATGAGAATGACTGTATCTTTATGTGTTATTATGGTCGAGATTACAAATAACCTGCAACTCTTGCCATTAATCATGCTTGTTCTTCTAATCTCTAAGGTAAAAACTCTGGAAACATTTACTCGAAGTCTCAAACTCTTTGAACTTTACTCCTCGTTGAACATGCAGACTGTTCCTTCTGATTTCTGTTCATGTAGGCTGTTGGTGATTTTTTTAATGAGGGGCTATATGAAGAGCAGGCCCGATTAAAGGGCATCCCTTTACTTGACTCTAGGCCTAAACAAGTGATGAGAAACATGAATGCAAAGGATGCCTGCAAGAATCAAAAGGTTCTGATGATTTTTATTCCATTCAAGGTGGAAGAAAGAACTATATCTTGTGTCAATATAGTTCCAAATCCTAACACGTCCAATATTCGGGTGTTTGGTGTTAGGTTGTGTGCCTTCCTCGTGTTTCAAGAGTTGTTGATATTGTTTCTGTTCTGCAAAGCAACAAGCACAATGGCTTCCCTGTAAGTAGATGCCAGTTCTAGAATACAGCTGCTTCTGTGGGGGTTTAAATAACAGATTTTCTTTTGTTCTTCAGATTGTTGAACGTGGGCAGACTGGCGAGTCGCTTGTCATAGGTCTCATACTTCGTAGGTAAGATGCAATACCCATGTGCGCCTGCTTTCTTGGTTTACCTTGTATACTGAACACTGACCCGTTTGACCTCTTTCTTGCAGTCACTTATTGGTGCTTTTGCAATCTAAAGTCGATTTCCAGAATACTCCTTTCCCTTGCGGGCCAGGCATACTGAACAGGTTTGTGCCTTTTCTATTTAAGGCTCTGTTTGATGTTGCTGAACTGTGCTGTTCTGTGCTTATTTTATAATCTGCTGTGAAAATTTATGCACAAAAGTAGGCAAAAGTGGGTGAAACAAGTACTAAAATAGGGAAAAGCGAATGGGGCAAACATGATTATGAGAATCCACTGCAATGCCAAACACAGCCTAGGTAGGAACCAATAGTCTATTAACTGGTAATAAGGGAATATTTTTGCTGTTACGCAGGCACAATTTTAGTGACTTTGTCAAACCAGCTTCAAGTAAGGGAAAGTCGATTGATGATATTCATTTGACGGATGATGAACTTGGGTTGTATTTAGATCTTGCCCCATTTCTAAATCCGTCTCCTTACATAGTGCCAGAGGACATGTCTTTGGCAAAGGTAAAGCCTGCTTTTATTTGGACCATACACTCATTTCAGCGAGTTGGATACGAGATAATCTTTGTAACGATTCCCAGGTGTACAATCTCTTCCGCCAACTGGGATTGAGGCATATATTCGTCGTTCCTCGGCCTTCTCGGGTCGTAGGACTGATAACAAGAAAAGATCTCTTACTCGAGGTGATATAAGCCACACAATCGTTGCTGCCGTATATTGTACAGAAGTTAAGAAATAATATTTGTCTGGACATCCTTCTCAGCTCTATTGTTTTGATTACAGGAGGATGGCAATACCGCGACAACAGAGCTCCAGTCGACCAGTGTAAGGTCTATATTATCTACTTGCAAGCTGAGCTTTTCGCCGCTGTGCCGCTATGCGCAGAACTGAAGCTGCGTAGATTATAATGCGATGCTTTTGCCATGCTCAAGCACATGAAGTGCCCAGACTATGTCTCACTGATTGGATTCACTAAACCGCCTGCGTATTGACGGTGGCATTCTATGCCGCGCTGGATCCACCGGTGCTTGTCTAGAGAAGCATTGCATCACCGAAATAGGCTGGTGACATTTGGATGTGATGCAACGACTTGTCGATTCCATTTTGGGTTGACTTGAGACTGTTTCGTCTTTGCAGAGCCTACCTGAACGGTAAAACGGCAGGGGGAAGCGCGCACCTGGAGCGTCCTCTTCTTGACAGCCTGATGATTCAAGGAGTAAATACATAGCACAACATACAGAGCGTCTCAAAGATAATTTTGATAGCAAGCAGTTAACCTTATTCCACTGCATGTCGGAATGGCACACAAACCAAGCAACGCCCAACGAGCTACAGACGCAGGATTCTTCGAGGTCGATGCGACGGGAGGATGGCCCCATGCGGTGGTGACTAATTAGGCGATTTGTAAACAAAAATGTTTATAGACTCACTGATGTTCGAAGCCGTCATCCATGTAAACCACGAGAAATTGAAATTCTGTCGAGTAAATTCCTTCGCTGTGGTTGAGATGATATGACAAGGAAGATATAGCAGGTCGGAACGGTCATGTCCGTTGTCAGGTTTTGGTGACACTGCTCTCGCTGTGATCTGTGCACCGGGTCGAATCTTGTCGTCTCGTTTAGTTTCGGTTCGTCCATAGCTTGTAGTACGTGTATTGGCTTTCTCCCTCCCTAAAAAAAGGTACATGCATGTTGGCAAGATCTGAAGATGAATATGAAGGCAATTCAAGTCCATGATCTGAACCCTATACGATCCATCAAATTTGAAGCCACTGGGGAACTCAAAACAAGGATTTTGATAACCAACAAATGTTTGCTGGGAAAGCATGGCAAATCGAACGTTCTTCATGGCAATTTATGTGGTGCGAGGATTGCAAATCTCTTTCAGGTTTTTTGCTAGGATTTGCTATGCTTGCCAAAGGTACCATCCATGTGACAACATAAATTGCCATAAAAACGTCTGATTTGCCATGCTCTCGTGGAAAACACCAGCACAATAACATTTCCTTTTAATAAATCCAACCAACCAAAGGGCACACCGCAAAACACAGTTATTTTTAGAGATTTTTTTCTTTTTGAAAGAGACAAAACACTTGGCGCACGATAGAAGATTGGAATTATGGTATATAATTGTGCCACATTGAAATGAGAGTGGCTATATTGCTAGTATTGATCAAGTTGGGACATATCAGCCATCTCCATAGATTGCTAGTTTGCTGAAAACAATCCAGCTTTTACCAAAAGAAAGCCAAACTCTCATCTAGATGCATCTCGATTCACATTTCTATATGATAATATGCACAACCAATTCTCGTATCTGTTGATACATGAGATTCTTGCAAAAGATAACCGTTACCCCTAATCCCTGGGTGGGCGGAAGATGGAGACAATACCTGCCGACCGTAGCATCACCAGATGCAGTGGAAGACCCAGGAATGGTCCAGGCCCCAGGCAGACGTAGCAAGCAGCCTTGCTACAGTATCGCTAGAGTGAACGAAGGAACTGGGCCTCACGCCCCATGCCGCCGCGCAGGCTGCCTGGGGCCTGAATCCGCCACTGAGCGGATGGGTAGTTAGCTGTTGCTTACATTTGGTTTTTCTTTCTCGTTGTTGATATCGACAAGACCTAGCCATATGATGGTTCGAGCATGAACTAGCTATTGAACAATCTCAAACCATCTCAGTGTAAGACTATACAATGGCAGAGCTATGTGTATGTCGAGAGAGAGGGGGGGGGGGCATTGCCCCCCAGCCTTAGAAGGAAGAGTAAAGTTGGAGGGCCTGTATGAGATGTTTTTCTAGTTTGGCCCGACCACTCAGATATGTATACTTTACTATCCGCCTCCACTAAAGTTTCTCTAGCTCCGCAAGTGACTATACTTAACATACAAAGACAACATAAATAACACAAGTAAAATAAAAATAATCATTTCGAGGTTGCTGAAGAGAGCAATACATGTAAGAGGATTAAAGAGAGAGTTGGCGTAATGCGGTGCGTGTTGTATTGAGCCTCGAGGGTGGGTAAATATACAGGTACAAGTCTTGAAAGGCAAGAAGGTACAAGTCTTGAAAGGCAAGAAGGTACAAGTCTTGAAAGGCAAGAATTCTCCTAGAGATAAGATGGAAATAATTCCTATCTAATCCCGAGAAATCTCTAACTACCAAATATATCTCTAGCAATACCTTGCAAAGGAGTGATCACTAATCGCCACATTGCTCCCTCAGTACAATGCCCTCTACCGAAAAAGGCTAGGTCAATGCCCTCTATGTAAGATTGAATGTGAAAGTACTGATCATGCGTTATTCCAATGTGTTAGGGTGCGCTAAGTCTGGGCGCATCTAGGCATGGAGCAAGCAATTGATGATGTCGATACGATTGACAGGGCGGGATCCCTCATCCTGGAAGTCCTACTCCATGAATGGGTTGCGTCAGCTCCAAATATTCCAGAGGTTGGACGGGGAGAGAAGTTAGCTAGCTGTCACGACTTGGTATGTTTTGTGGGAACGAAGACAAGCTACGCATGATGATCCGGTCCAGGTATGTCAAGGCCCCTGACATGCAGACCCCACTAGCAGCCGTGCAACACCCCACCCGTCAGCGCAAGCCCAACACACTGACGAGTGGGCCTGGTGGGTCAACTTGCTGCCAGCTACTTAACCCTGGAACGACAGAGACGCAACCAGAGGATCACGACAACAGCGAAACAGCATTGGCCACCACCTACCCCCTCTCCCGTGTTCTTCTTCCCCAACCAAATTCCCCAAGTGTGTACCATAGATTCGTTGTAATTGCCACCGAATTCGAGTTCTCGAAACAGGCTTTCGCCCCCCTTGATAAATAAAGGCCGCCGAACCGATACATAGTGGTGAGGAAACCCTCATACAAGCAGGTCGAAATGAAAAATAAAAAGGCACCGGGAGAGTGGCACAGGTGCCACTAACTCAACGCCAAACATGAAAAACAGGAGAGGCCACCCCTAGCACACTACATCCAAGACACCTGAAGAGGATCGGAACCGTGCCACCAAGAGAAACCACCGTGCCACGTGGACCCGAACACACCGAGCCATCTCCGGAAAGGGCCGACTCATCGTCGAGACGGCCCCCTCGCTCCGGGCCGTGGAGTGCCGCTCCTGCCAAGAGACGGCAAGGACAGAGAACGAAGACCACGAGGACACGTCTACAAGATAGGCGGTCATCGAAACCACCCCTCGCCAGAGGCAAGGATGCACTATGCCAGCGAGAAGGCAAACCCGACGCCATAAGCCATATGCAACCGAGAGGAACCGAGGGTCCACAACGACGCCCTCAAGAGGGTGATGACACCGTGCGCCACCGTCGTCGAGTCCGAGAGATGGACTGGGATTTTCACCCGGACCCCTGGCACCTTGAGGGGACCCAAAGCAACACCCCCTAGAGGGAAGCGACATCCGTAGGTGCCGTCGTTGCCGGCGCCGGAGCGCAGAGCTTTCGCTCGGACCCACACAAGTGCCACCCGCGGACTCAAGGTTGCCGACCCAACCCAAGAGGGGGAGCCGCGGCCTTTCACGCTAGGCCTCTAGATCCAGACCAGGGGATCGCCATGGCCGAAGCCACGACGACACCAGGGTCACCCGCCGCCCCTCCCCTTACTACCCACATAGCCAAGAGAAGGTGCCACCACCGCTGCCACGCTGCCCGCCGCAGAGCCACCCGTGCAGCCTCACCATCCAGGGCCGCCGCCCCGACATCCAAGATGGACCCACCACCACCATCGAAGCAACATGACGACATAGAACAGGCAGCCAGACACGGGCAATGTCAGAGCGGGACCGCCGTCGGCCAGGACCGGGCATCCCTGATGCCGATCCACACGCAAGGAGCCCCACCTCGGCCGAGGGCGCGGATCATTGGGGTTAGCCAGCATCGTCGCCGAGGCAGCCCGATTAGATGGGCCGCCGGAGCGGTGGGCCTCCACGGGCCGGATCGGGTCCAGCCCTCGAGGCCCTCCATAACCTAACCCTAGATCCACCACAACACCAGCCGCCGGAAACATTGCGCACCACTACAGCCGCCACCGAATTTGAGTTCCTCTGGTACTTCCTATAGATCGAGAGTGGAAGATAGTAGTGGTGCCATAACAAGATACCAGCTAGGTCAGCGCAAGCTATACTTGAGTTATGTTTAAATTATGCTAGAACTGACAAGAAATCGGGTGGCATCATTCGTCATAGCTAGACTAAGCCTCCGAGGGTTTTGTTATGTTGATCGTTGATGTTGCATATTACGATGATGATGAGTGAGGGCACATAGGGGATATAATTTGGGATGATCATGGTGGATTTCTAGCAGCATGAAGTTTTGGGTTGGCACAAGTTGATTCAGCACACATGGCGGAGGCTTATCCTCAGGGGTGGTCTGCTCTTGGCAGGAGATATGGGGTGCAACCATCTGGTATTTTTTTTGAAAGATCCAGCAGAATGCTGGCATTTCATCATTAGCAGAAAGCAGTGGGAAAAATACAAAGATGGGGTGAGGGTCCTAGGACCAGTCTTTTATGGTTACAACAGTCTTAGCCTATCTTATTAGCCAGGTAAGAGCCCTAGGAATACATGTGCCAACTCCTCACGGTGGATCCCAAAAGGGGCTCTCTAAGCAAGTTGCTCCCGCTTGGCGCCATAGCTCGATGGAGTTTTCGATAGCCTTCATGATGTCTTCCGCAAAAGGCAGCTTCCCTCTGAAAATGCACCGGTTTCGCTCTTTCCAAATCTCCCAGCATGTCACGAGCATGGTGGCGTTGCTGGCTGTTCTTTGCACTGGCTGGGTGTTGGTCGTCATCCTCTGTAGGATACCCAAGGTGCTGTCACTTGTCACCTGGTTGCTTTGGGATAGCTGTTGGCATCCTCCTCTTCTTCCCACCCTTGTCCATACCTCTCAAGCAAGTGGGCAGCTCCATAGCAGGTTGTGCGCCGTCTTCAGGTTTCGGACACAAATCGGGCAAAAATAGTTGTTTTGTTAGAGTTGTGTCGAATATTGTGTACAAGGTAGGTTACAGTTGGACTATGAGTTGTATTGTGTTTACATAGGATGTGGAGTCGTGTCCTAATAGGACACTTGTATCCTAGGCCTCTCATATATAGCGGGAGTAGACACACGATGTAACCTATGCCAACATAATAGCACCGGAATGCAGGGGAAGCCGGCGGCATGTGCCGGTGTCCAGGGCGGCCGGGTGTGGTATTGTAGCGGTGTCATGGGGAGGAGCACCCATAGTCAGGCCCCGGGGATGTAGCCATATCGGTGAACCTCGTTAACAAATCTCGGTGTCGTGCCTCGTGTGATTGCTTGGTCCTCGATAGATCGACGGCATGCCTTGAATTTATTCTAACAAATGGTATCAGAGCTAGGTTGTTCGAAGGTTGTAGATTGTTGATCTAGAGGAAGGAAGAAACCGTCGACGGAAGTCTGCAGGAAGCAATCGTAATACGGGATAATTCATCGGCGAGTTACGATGCAGGAGCAGATGTATTGGTCGTGTTGTATCTTCGATGAAGCAATTGGAAGCGGAGTCGGCTAGATTGGATCGGAAGCAGCAGGCACCTGGCAGCGGCAAACGCGGTGCCGCCCAGCATCAGCACATGCAGAGCGACGTGCACGAGGCGAGTGCGGCTGCGGCGATGCGGTCGTGCTGCGGCCCATGGCACAAGGCCCAAGTGGGGCTGCAGCGCGTGGTGTGAGTCTGTGAGCAGCAGTTCGCTCGTACGTACATGTGTGTACGGCTGTGTGCGGCAAGTTGGGGCCAACGCATGGCGGCACGCTCAGGCATAGTAAATCTCAGGGAGAAAAATCATCAAGGGCAGAACCCATCGGAGGTAGCAAGGCTTTGGCAGCAATTGAAAAGTAAACATCGGGAGTTGTGCTTGAAGTAGACCAGTACGTGGAGCATTGTTGATCAAAGGGATTCTTTTGGTTGTTTTGCTCAAGTGCACTTCGGCACACCACGGGAGTTACTGTAACTTGGTTGATGCAACAAGGATGCTTGAAACATTGCGGGAGGTCAAGCCGGCTAATGATGTTAGTATCATGTGATGAAAAATTCGCAGAAGACGATTTGGAAGCCTCAAGCGTGTCGTGCAGCCGAATAAGATCGGCTTGGTCGGACAAGCTAGTCTGACGGATCGACTTGGATGTCGGTTGGTACAGAAGACGGTGGTGGGATCGTCGACGATGACACATGAGTGTGATGCTGACGGTGACCGACTTTTGGACGTGGAAACACGTGGCGCAGGCCCGAGGGCTTGTGCGGCTTCAACAAGACTATGGCGCGGGGTTGATTCAAGACGGTGCGCACATGAGAGCTTGAAGTCGACGGGGCGCGGGGGTGGACTGATCATCTACCATGGAGTCATGTTGAAGGTGGAGCTGGATTGAGGGGCTACGGCGTAAGTGCACAGAGAGTCGAAGCCTATTCAGCAGGGGACAAAGCGAGTGACACGTAGTTTGGACTGGAGCCCAGTGGTCTGATGGAAACGTGAAACTCGTCATCGGTCGACGATGATCGATGGTACTCTGCAGTGGGGGTTGAGTGGTGTGGGTTCGCGACCCTTGAGACTCGACCGGGACAGCAGAGGCTCGACGCAGTAATAGCGGCGAGGTGTGCGGTATGCACGGGGCATGGAGACGGGTCAGGGCTCTGGTGGTCATACATGTGGTGAGACAACTGCGAATTTGACTCGGGATGACTACAGACAACGGTGAAATTCCTTCAAGTTTCAGACAGGCGGTCAAGAAAGGAGCGGTGATGTTGAGTTCGGGTAACTCTTATGTGTAACACCCAATATGTGAGTTGTTCACTTTCACGCAGGTCAGTGATCAGTATGTGATGGCGTTGGACGGATACTCTGGAAGTTGGAAGCACAAACTAGAGTAACAAGGAACTTAATTTTGCTCGAGTGTTGACTGTGATCAAGAAAAGAAGGGACTACAAGTTGCAGGTGGAGTCATACGGAGTCTTTGGAGTAGCAGCGGTACTCATGGGATAAGCTCAAGTCCAATGTACATGGAGGTTTGATGCATGGACAAATTCAAGGTGGTGGAGAATATTCGTCAAGGTGGAGTTTGTTAGAGTTGTGTCGAATATTGTGTACAAGATAGGTTACAGTTGGACTATGAGTTGTATTGTGTTTACATAGGATGTGGAGTCGTGTCCTAATAGGACACTTGTATCCTAGGCCTCTCATATATAGCGGGAGTAGACACACGATGTAACCTATGCCAACATAATAGCACCGAAATGCAGGGGAAGCCGGCGGCATGTGCCGGTGTCCAGGGCGACCGGGTGCGGTATTGTAGCGGTGTCATGGGGAGGAGCACCCATAGTCAGGCCCCGGGGATGTAGCCATATCGGTGAACCTCGTTAACAAATCTCGGTGTCGTGCCTCGTGCGATTGCTTGGTCCTCGGTAGATCGACGACATGCCTTGAATTTATTCTAACATGTTTGGCCAGCCCCGCCGTTGCAGCCGGTCGTTGGTCCAGAGATGGTTCTGCACTAGTAGCCAGATAAAGATCTTGATGCTCCCTGGTACCTTTGATCTCCAAACAAGCTGCTGCAAGCTAAGTCACTCTACCCTGGAATTGCGCTGCATAAGTTGAGCTCGTCGAGTATTGGCCTTTTGCTTCCAAATTCCACCGGATCTGGTCCCTTGCTTCCCTCCCTTAGCTCAGTGGCAGCGGCAGCGATCAGGCGATGTAGGCAGATGAAATCCGGTAGTAAGGGTTGTACGTTTCCATGCCTCAAATCCTTCATCCAGGTGTCGTCCGTGAGCGCGTCCCGCACAATCCTGTTCTTGCGTCTGGAATGCTTGAAGAGCAGAGGGTAGGCGGCGGCAAGGGTGTTGGACCCAATCCAGGAGGAGTGCCAGAACTAGGCGGAGGTACCGTCTCCGATGGTGACCGTGGTCGCTACCGCGAAAAGAGCCTTGTCGCCGTCGTTGCATGGTGGTTCCGTGCCAACCCATGGGCGGTCCGGGTCAGTCCAGGCGATCCATAGCCATCGCAGCCTGAGGGCCCGGCTGAAGCGTTCTAGGTCAAGGATCCCCAGTCCTCCATGCGATGTGGGTGTGCACACCGCCGGCCAGTTCACCTTACAGCTGCTCCCTGTGATCTCCTCATCCTGCTTCCAAAGGAATCTACGCCGGCATTTGTCTATTTCCTTGAGGAGTTTCTTTGGCACTCGAAGAACAGATAGCTCAAAGTTTGTCATGGCGCTGAGAACACACCTGACTAGTACTCTCCTGCTAGCTATGGGCAACAATTTCCCCTTCCAACCCGCAAGCCTAGCCTTAATCCTATCTATGATGAACTACAAGCTAGCCAATCTCAGCCTGGAGAGTGTGAGCGGCAGCCCTAGGTAGGTGGATGGGAATTGCCCCAGGGCACCCCCAAAATTTTGTAGCACGTCCACGAGGTCTAAGTTTTCACA
Source organism: Thinopyrum obtusiflorum (assembly GCA_036873465.1). Lineage (NCBI taxonomy): Eukaryota > Viridiplantae > Streptophyta > Magnoliopsida > Poales > Poaceae > Thinopyrum > Thinopyrum obtusiflorum. Next base: position 22,310 of record JAAAWM010011480.1, on the reverse strand, counting down.
TCTGATGGGTAGCGCCGTAGATTTGGAAGGGTTTATATGTAGGCCTGTAGATGCTCCAAACTCATGAAGTATCTGCATTAGGGCATCATTCGCTTGCTTAACCGGGTTTGTGAAGATAACAGCATCGTCGGCGTACAAACTAATTCTAAGCTTGAGCTCCCGTCCTGGAAGCGGTGCGATGATGTGCTGCTCGGCGGCAGCTTGTAGTAGGTGGTGAAGTGGGTCGATTGCCAGAATAAACAGGAACGGTGACAGGGGGTCACCCTGCCGTAGGCCTCGTCGATGTTGTATCCGTTTGCCAGGGACGCCATTGAGGAGGAACGATGACGAGGACGTGGAGAGTAGCAGGGCTACCCAATCTCTCCATCGCGCAATGAAACCCCTCTATTGCAGCAGCTCAAGGATGTATTCCCAGGACACGTTGTCGAAGGCCTTGGCGATGTCGAGCTTGAGTAGTAAGGCCGGTGTCTTCCGTCTATGCAGGGCCTTGATGCAGTTTTGGACGTACAGGAAGCTGTCGTGGATGCACTTTGTCCGTAGGAAGGCCGATTGCGCTGGCAAGATTATTGTGTGGATTACACTAGCCAACCTTATGGAGAGCACTTTGGAGATCAACTTCGCAATGGAATGTATAAGGCTAATTGGCCTGTAGTCACTAATTGAGGCCGCTCCATCCTTCTTTGGCAGCAAGGCCACAACTGCCGTGTTTAGTTTTCCAAAATTTCTACCAGCTAAGTTGTAGAACTGGTTGAAAGCCGCCATGATATCGCCTTTGATTGTTGCCCAACAGGACCTGAAGAAGATGCCGGAGAAACCGTCCGGCCCCGGTGATCTATCTGCCGGCGACGCCTTGATCGCACGCCACACTTCGTCCTCTGTAAATGGGTTGTCAAGCCCTCCTCCTTGTAGCCTAGGCATGGCTAAAGAACGCCAATTGATGGTGGCGTCGCGGCGCGCTGCTGTGCCCAGTAAGGAGGAGAAGTGATCTTGTATCACTCTCTCTTTGTCCTCCTGCGAGGTGGCGACGCCGGTTGGCCCCTGAAGGGTGTGGATGAAGGCCTTCCGCTTCCTAGAGTTTATCTTCGCCTGGAAGAAGGCAGAAGGTGCGTCTCTAGCTCGCAGCCATGTAATCCTGGACGCCTGACGCTTCCGCGCGCGGTCAACTACCGCAAGGCCTAAAATTCTGAGCTTGAGCATTTTCTGAAGATGGAACTCCACATTTGAGAGGGCTCTAGCTTCTTGGGCAATGTCAAGGCGTAGGACAACTTCAGTTGCAATGTGCATCTGCATCTTGGCGTCTCCGAAGTGTGGTTTGCTCTATATCTTGAGGTCTCTAGCAACCCGTCCCATTTTCTCATTCAACCGTGCAAAGGCACATCTAGTTGGAGTTGGGCGGTTCCAGGCATTTTGAACAGTCTCCTGGAAGCGCGGGAACCGGGGCCAGAACGACTCGAACCTGAATCTAGCCGGGCGGCGCGGGGCTGCCGTAGCTGCGAGTAGCAGAGGGCAGTGATCCGAGCAGGACGTGGACGCAGCGTGCAGAAGGTAGGACGGGAAGATCCCCTCCCAGGCTATGGTGCAGAAGAATTTGTCGATGCTAACTAGGGTTGGGTTTCGGCGTTCGTTGCTCCAGGTGAAACGACGGTTTTTGCATTTGATTTCTCGCAGGCCTCCAGCGTCTATCGCGGCTCTTAATTTACCCATGATCCTACGGTTTATGTTGCTGTTACTCTTGTCCCTTGCCTCATAGATAAAAAGTCTCCGTTAATAAGCCAAGCTTGGCCTGTTGGGGGAGCAACCCTAACTATCTCTGCAAGGAAATCATCTTTCCGATCGTCGTCCGTAGGTCCGTATACTGTGGTAATTCAGTATTCGTTGGTTGTTCCTCCTATCTGTACTCGTGCAGTGATGGAGAATTGCCCTATCGAGTGTGATTGCACAGATACAACGCTAGAGTTCCAAAAGATGGCTGCCCCTCCTCTTGTTCCAATTGCTGGAAGCACTATGCACTCGTCAGGCCAAGTATCGCCCACTTCTCTGGCTAAACTAGTGGACCAGCAATCTATCTTAGTCTCTTGCAGACACCGGATGGCGAGCTTGTGCGCATGTGCGGTGTCGCGGATAACAGAGCGCCGCGCCGGCGTGTTTAATCCCCTTGTTGACACCAGATTTTTGCATGCACAAAACCCAATCAAGATTACTTCGGATGGAAAAAGTTTCTACATCAAAGTTGTGCATCTCGTCGAAACGGTTGATTTTGATATAAAAATCGTCTTGATCCGAGGTCGTATGCAAAAGTTAGAGCCAAAACAATGTTGCTGCAGAAAAATTGAACATGGCCGGACTGTCCGGAAATTGGACCAGACTGTCCGGTCTAGATCGTGAAAATCGTCCAAAGCTTCTGTTCGTACCAGACAGTCCGGTAAACAATCCGGTCCGGATCGGGACTGCGAGTTTTCGTAAGTCTGATCGGTACGGGGACGATTAAGGTCTTAGGATGGAGTCAAATGAAAAAACGCATATTTCGTCTTTTCGAGACGAACAACTTTGCTTTTTATGCGATTTCGATCCGAGGTTGTTTACTGCCTCGAAATCGACCCGCAAGGTGCAGTCAGATTTTTAGCCGAACTGTTTTAGAAAGTTCGGCCCAAACCATCCGAATTAGAGTCAAATTAGGGCTTTGGACGTGAATCCAAGTCCTTTCTTGCACGAGAAGACCAGCCGCCTCTTATATACGTGAGAGGTGACGGCCGATTGAACAACACACAATCGCAAAACCCATCTACTTTTTACCCTAGTTTTACATCTCTCCCTGGTTCTTTCTCTCTCGTTCTTTGTTCGTTCTTCGTGTTGAAGGGCAGCGATTCTCGAGGCTCTAGGGGCGGGCGAACCGACCTAGGGCAGCCCATAGCTGCTGCGCGTCCAGACAGGGTCCCTTCCGGGCGCGTGGGGTTTCGGGTCCTGAAAAGCACCCGCCGGATTGCTTGCGTACCATGCTTTTGGACGGGTCTCCTTTGACGTGAGCTGCGGTGCATCACCCTCGGCGTTGGAGGTACACGGTGACGTGTTCATGTGCGAACACCCCTAACATTCGAACTCATGATCGGTAAGTTGGTTTCATCCATGGGGTAACCAGCAGAAACTCTTGCAACTATCTAAACATGCATGCAGCGAGATAGATTGCCGACGACTACTAACTGCTGAAATTAAACACAGGTACTGAAGGAAATATGCCCTAGAGGCAATAATAAAGTTGTTATTTATATTTCCTTATATCATGATAAATGTTTATTATTCATGCTAGAATTGTATTAACCGGAAACTTGATGCATGTGTGAATACATAGACAAAACACCGAGTCCCTAGTAAGCCTCTACTAGACTAGCTCGTTAATCAAAGATGGTTAAGTTTCCTAACCATAGACATGTGTTGTCATTTGATGAACGGGATCACATCATTAGGAGAATGATGTGATGGACAAGACCCATCCGTTAGCTTAGCATAATGATCGTTAAGTTTTATTGCTATTGCTTTCTTTATGATTTATACATATTCCTCTGACTATGAGATTATGCAACTCCCGAATACCGGAGGAACACCTTGTGTGCTATCAAACGTCACAACGTAACTGGGTGATTATAAAGATGCTCTATAGGTGTCTCCGAAGGTGTTTGTTGAGTTGGCATAGATCGAGATTAGGATTTGTCACTCCGAGTATCGGAGAGGTATCTCTGGGCCCTCTCGGTAATGCACATCATATGAAGCCTTGCAAGCAATGTGACTAATGAGTTAGTTACGGGATGATGCACTACGGAACGAGTAAAGAGACTTGCCGGTAACGAGATTGAACTAGGTATGATGATACCGACGATCGAATCTCGGGCAAGTAACATACCGATGACAAAGGGAATAATGTATGTTGTTATGCGGTTTGACCGATAAAGATCTTCGTAGAATATGTATGAGCCAATATGAGCATCCAGGTTCCGCTATTGGTTATTGACCGGAGATGTGTCTTGGTCATGTCTACATAGTTCTCGAACCCGTAGGGTCCGCACGCTTAACGTTCGATGACGATTTGTATTATGAGTTTATGTGATTTGATGAACGAAGGTTGTTAGGAGTCCCGGATGAGATCACGGACATGACGAGGAGTCTCGAAATGGTCGAGACATAAAGATTGATATATTGGACTATGTTATTGGACACCGAAAGTGTTCCGGATGGTTTCGGGTAAAAACGGAGTGCCGGAGGGGTTACCGGAACCCCCCGGGGGAACTAATGGGCCACCATGGGCCTTGTTGGAGAGAGAGGAGGGCAACCAGGGCAGGCCGCGCCCCCCTTGCAGTCTGAATTGGACAAGGGAAGGGGGGGGGGGGGGGCCCCCCCCCCCCCCCCCCTCCTTCCTTCCCCCTCTCTCCCTCTTGGTGGAATCCTACTAGGACTTGGAGTCCTAGTAGGACTCCCCTCCTTGGGCGCGCCCCCTAGGGCCGGCCGGCCTCCCCCTCCCTCCTTTATATACGTGGGGAGGGGGGCACCCTAGAACACCAAGATTTGTCTTAGCCGTGTGCGGTGCCCCCCTCCACAGTTACACACCTCGGTCATATCGTCGTAGTGCTTAAGCGAAGCCCTGCGCCAGTAACTTCATCATCACCGTCGCCACGCCGTCGTGCTGACGGAACTCTCCCTTGTCCTCAACTGGATCAAGAGCTCGAGGGACGTCATCGAGCTGAACATGTGCAGAACTCGGAGGTGCCGTACGTTCGGTGCTTGATCGGTTGGATCGCGAAGACGTTCGACTACATCAACTGCGTTAAGCTAACGCTTCCGCTTTCGGTCTACGAGGGTACGTGGACACACTTTCCCCCTCTCGTTGCTATGAATCTCCTAGATAGATCTTGCGTGAGCGTAGAATTTTTTTGAAATTGCATGCTACGTTCCCCAACAGGTACACCAGCCCATCATCCTGGGGTTGCCGACGGCCACCTATAAGCCCATAACCCCGCTGGCAAGAAGCATCCTCCCTAACCTGACTACTGGTACAAAACACCTGACTACTGGTACAAAACACCATACAGAAAACTAGCCCTAGCTCTACCTAGCACATTGCTGGTCGTCGACGGTGGTGTAAACTACTACGGCTATCTAACATGGGGTACGAGGCCCCGAGGCTTCTCCTTCCTGGCCAGGCACGCCAGCGATCTCCATGAGCGTGCGGGCATCAAGACGGGTGAGCTTTGCGATGGCAGCGATGTCATCATCCATGAGGGGCTCATCAAAACGGCGAATGAGGGCTTCCACCGCCTGCGCCGTCATCCTCTCCTTCGGCCCTAGGACCCCGAGCCCCTGCACAAGCCTCAGTGTCGCCCGCTGCGAGATCGGCACAGTGGAAGGGTTCGTTGCCTGCCGGGCACTCTGCCTGGCCGGCTTGGCGTGCACCCTGGTCTTGAGCGGGGTCTTCTCTCTTGCCGGCGGCTTCCCAACGATCGCCGGCATCGGCTTGGTGAAGAGGGGCTGCTGCGCTGCATCCTCTTCCCCCCTGGAGCTGCATCTCCGTGACCCTCTGCGTGACCACACCCAGCTGCACTTCGTGTGTGCCCGCCGCCAGAGGTGTGTGACAGGCCAGGGAGAGAGCCGGCCCCATGTCGAGGGACTCGCCACTACCTCCGTCATCTTCATCGTTGAAAGAGAGTGGCTTGTCAAGCTTTTCGGCGATCACCTTGTCAATCTTCGAGGCCATGGCGTCTGGGCGGGGCGGGGGAGGGAGGCTCTTCTTAGCTCCTTGGAAGAACTCTGCTACCGGGTCTGCCAGCGGCGCTGGCTCCACAGCTGGCATCTTGTCCTGGGCAAGCCTGCGCGGTGGAGCGAGCAGGGAGGGGCCGCTCGAGGACTCCGCTACAGCCGTGCCGTGCTTGTTGCGGGCCGTCTCCTTGCTCCTGGCCTTGGTCGGGCGGGGCAGCACGACCACAGGTTCCTTGTTCTTGCCGGGCGTGTGCGCTGGCAGCTTGTCGTTGCACATGAGCCTGCCTCGCGGCGCGCCTTGGCGGTGGCGCGAGGCCGGCGTGCGGCTGCGCTGCCTGTCATTGGGTGGCACCGGTGTCGAAGCCGAGCTGCGGTCACTGGCACGTCCCCTGCCGAGAAGCGTGTCCTTCCAGCTCCTCCTCTGGTATCCTGGGTCGCCTCCATCGTTGTCGCGCCGGCCCTCCGTGGCGGGCATGCCCCGGCACCCCGTGGATGCAACATGGGCTGCGGGCGCATGGTGGGCGCCGGGGCGAGCGCCAGCCTATTGTCCTCCACGCGCTCAGCCCAGATGCCCAGCTCGATCCTTGGGTAGGGGCGCTCGTCGGGCTCGTCGTCATCGGAGGGGATGCCACTCTGTGGCGAGTGGGACGACCGCGGCGTCCAATCCTCCACTCGGTCGAGGTGAAGGAGCAGGTCGTACTGTAGGAGCTCCGGTGGTGGCGCCACAGCACGGCTCGGGGGGGCCCCCCCCATCTCGTCGATGCGTCCAGCGCCCCGGGCGTGCTTCCAGATCGTGCGCTTCGTGGGGATGTGGGTAGTGTCCCAGCACCACACCCAGCACGCGAACAACTTGGTGTCGACGCGCTCGTGAGTCCGGCTATCCAGGCGGTCGACGATCACCTTGTCGCCGATGGCCTCCACTGCGCCTTCCACCGTCCAGAGCTGCATGGGGAGTTTCTCAATGACGACGCGCACGTGCAGCATCCACTTGAGGCGGACGGTGTGGGCATCCTCCCTCCATGGTTCGAGCAGGAAGGGTACGCCATCGGTCGACAGTGAGCTGCGCCGCACAGGGAGGTCCTTGTGCGCCGGCAAGGTGAAGTAGACGAAGAAGTCTTCGGGGTCATGGTTGGTGACGTGGAGCAGGTGCGGAGGGATCTTGAGCTCTCGTTCGATCGCGCGGCCAAGGGACAACGGGCTCGCCACGTGCGCTGTGGTTCCCACCGCCATGACCACGATGGCGTGCTGGTTCAGCAGGAAAACTTGCTGCTCCATCACCGACGAGGAGGCGATGACCTTGCGGCTGTTGCGGGGGCGACGGGCATGGTTGATGAGGGCTCCAGTCTCCATGGCTTGGCGAGGCGGGGGCGGTGGCGGGGCCGGGAAGATCAGGCGCTCGTGGACCGACCGGCGGGGGGAGCGCGGCGGACCGGCCGCCTTTCCCTTCCCCTAGTTGCGAGGATTCTCAGAGCACTCCCAACTGAAATGGCCTTGGCGTTTGCAGATGCTGCAGCGCAGAGGGTCCCTACAGTCGATTCTACGGTGGTGAGGGCCCAGGCAGCGAAAACAGAGCCCCTTGAATCTGCTTAAAAAGGCGTCCCTGCCCGCCGAGGAGCTGCGGCCATGGTTGTTGAAGGAAATATGCCCTAGAGGCAATAATAAAGTTGTTATTTTATATTTCCTTATTCATGATAAAGGTTTATTATTCATGCTTGAATTGTATTGATCGGAAACTTAAATACATGTGTGAATACATAAACAAATACCGTGTCCCTAGTAAGCCTCTACTAGACTAGCTCGTTGATCAAAGATGGTTAAGGTTTCCTAACCATAGACATGTGTTGTCATTTGATAACGGGATCACATCATTAGGAGAATGATGTGATGGACAAGACCCATCCGTTAGCTTAGCATAATGATCGTTCAGTTTATTGATATTGCTTTCTTCATGTCAAATACATATTCCTTCGACTATGAGATTATGCAACTCCCGGATACCAGAGGAATACCTTGTGTGCTATCAAACGTCACAACGTAACTGGGTGATCATAAATATGCTCTACATGTATCTCCGAAGGTGTTTGTTGAGTTGGCATAGATCAAGATTAGGATTTGTCACTCCGAGTATCGGAGAGGTATCTCTGGGCCCTCTCTGTAATACACATCATAAGCTTGCAAGCAAATGACTAAGGAGTTAGTTATGGTATGATGTATTACAGAACGATTAAAGAGACTTGCCGGTAACGAGATTGAACTAGGTATGAAGATACCGACGATCGAATCTCGGGCAAGTAACATACCGATGGACAAAGGGAATTACGTATGTTGTCATAACAGTTCGACCGATAAAGATCTTCATAGAATATGTAGGAGCCAATATGGGCATCCAGGTTCCGCTATTGGTTATTGACCGGAGAGGTGTCTCGGTCATGTCTACATAGTTCTCGAACCCATAGGGTCCGCACGCTTAACGTTCGTTGACGATATAGTGTTATATGAGTTATATGTTCTGGTGACCGAATGTTGTTCGGAGTCCCGGATGAGATCACGGACATGTCAAGGAGTCTTGAAATGGTCGAGAGGTAAAGATTGATATATAGGACGATGGTATTTGGACACCGGAAGTGTTTCGGGACGTACCAGGAAGGAATCGGGTCACCGGAAGGGGTTCCGGGCACCCCCCGACAAGTTATGGGCCAAAGGAGGGGACAGACCAGCCCACAAGGGGGCTGGTGCGCCTCCTCCCTTGTTTGGCCAGCCCTAGGGAAGGAAAAGGGGGAGGGCTAGCCCCTCCTGCCTTTCCCTCTCATGGGAGAAAGGAAAGGGGGGGGCGCCATCCTCCCGTGCCTTTCCCCCCGCTCCAAATAAGGAAAGGGGGTGCGGCTTGGGAGGGACTCCAAGTAGGATTCCTCCTACTTGGGCGCCTCCTTTGGCTGCTCTTCCCTCCCTCCCACCTATATATATGTGGGAGGGGGCGCCTAGCACAACCCAGACAATTGCCTAGCCGTGTGCGGCACCCCCCTCCACCGTTTACACCCCCGGTCATATTTTCGTAGTGCTTAGGCGAAGCCCTGCGGAGATCACTTCACCATCACCGTCACCACGCCATCGTGCTACCGGAACTCATCTACTACCACGCCGTCTTGCTGGATCAAGAAGGCGGAGGACGTCACCCAGCTGAACATGTGCAGAACGCGGAGGTGCCGTACGTTCGGTACTTGATTGGTTGGAGCGCGAAGAAGTTAGACTACATCAATCGCGTTATCAAACGCTTCCGCTTACGGTCTATGAGGGTACGTAGACACACTCTCCTCCTCGTTTCTATGCATCTCCATGGATAGATCATTGCGTGTGCGTAGATTTTTTTTGTTTTCCATGCAATGTTTCCCAACAGTGGCATCCGAGCCAGGTCTATGCGTAGATGATATGCACAGGTAGAACACAAAGAGTTGTGGGCGGTGATAGTCATACTGCTTACCACCAACGTCTTATTTCGATTCGGCGGTATTGTGGGATGAAGCGGCCCGGACCAACCTTACATGTCCACGCACATGAGACCGGTTCCACCGACTGACATGCAACTAGTTTTGCATAAAGGTGGCTGGCGGGTGTCTGTTTCTCCTACTTTAGTTGAATCGAATTTGACTACGGCCGGTCCTTGAAGAAGGTTAGAACAGCAAACTTGATGAAACACCGTTGTGGTTTTATGCGTAGGTAAGAACGGTTCTTGCTAGAAGCCCGTAGCAGCCACGTAAAACTTGCAACAACAAAGTAGAGGACGTCTAACTTGTTTTTGCAGGGCATGTTGTGATGTGATATGGTCAAGATATGATGTGATATATGTTGATGTATGAGATGATCATGTTTTGTAAATTATCGGCAACCGGCAGGAGCCTTAGGTTTGTCTCTTTATTGTATGAAGTGCAAGCACCATGTAATTGCTTTACTTTATCACTATGCGTTAGCGATAGTTGTAGAAGCGATCGTTGGCGTGATGACCTCGACGCAGCGACGCTCTGATGGAGATCAAGGTGTCGAGCCGATGACGATGGAGATCATGACGATGCTTTGGAGATGGAGATCAAAAGCACAAGATGATGATGGCCATATCATGTCACATATTTTGGTTGCATGTGATGTTTATCCTTTATGCATCTGATTTTGCTTAGAACGGCGGTAGCATTATAAGATGATCCCTTCACTTAATTTCAAGATAAAAGTGTTCTCCCTGAGTATGCACCGTTGCTACAGTTCGTCGTTTTGAGACACCACGTGATGATCGGGTGTGATAGACTCTACGTTCACATACAACGGGTGTAAGAAAGTTTTACACATGCAGAATACTTGGGTTAAACTTGACGAGCCTAGCATGTACAGACATGGTCTCGGAACACTGGAGATCGAAAGGTCGAACATGAGTCATATAGTAGATATGATCAATGTAGAGATGTTCACCATTGATGACTACCCCATCTCACGTGATGATCGGACATGGGTTAGTTGATTTGGATCATGTATCACTTAGATAAACTTGAGGGATGTTTATTTAAGTGGGAGTTCATTAGTAATTTGATTAATTGAACTTAATTTATCATGAACATAGTCTTGATAGTTTTGCATATCTATGTTGTAGATCAATAGCTCGCGATATAGCTCCTATATATTTTTGATATGTTCCTAGAGAAAACTAAGTTGAAAGATGATTGTAGCAATGATGCGGACTGGGTCCGTGATCTGAGGATTATCCTCATTGCTGCACAGAAGAATTATGTCCTTGATGCACCGCTAGGTGACAAACCTGTTGCAGGAGCAGATGCAGATGTTATGAACGTTTTGCAAGCTCGATATAATGACTACTTGATAGTTTAGTGTGCCATGCTTTACGACTTAGAACCGGGACTTCAAAAATGTTTTGAACGCCACGGAGCATATGAGATGTTCCAAGAGCTGAAAGTTGGTATTTCAGATTCATGCCCGTGTCGAGAGGTATGAGACCTCTGACAAGTACTTTGCCTACAAGATGGAGGAGAATAGCTCAGCCAGTGAGCATGTACTCAGAATGTCTGGGTACTACAATCGCTTGAATCAAGTGGGAGTTAATCTTCCAGATAAGATAGTGATTGACAAAGTTCTCTAGTCACTATCACCAAGCTACTAGAACTTCGTGATGAACTATAATATGCAAGGGATGATGAAAATGATTCCTGAGCTCTTCGCGATGCTGAAACCAGCGAAGGTAGAAATCAAGAATGAACATCAAGTGTTGATGGTTAACAAGGCCACTAGTTTCAAGAAAAAGGGCAAGGGAAAGAAAGGGAACTTCAAGAAGAATGGCAAGCAAGTTGCCACTCCCGGGAAGAAGCCCAAAGCTGGACCCAAACCTGAAATTGAGTGCTTCTACTGAAAAGGAAATAGTCACTGGAAGTGGAACTACCTCAAAAAAAACTTGGCGGATAAGAAGGATGGCAAAGTGAACAAAGGTATATTTGATATACATGTTATTGATGTGTATTTTACTAGTATTCGTAGTAACCCCTGAGTATTTGATACCGGTTCAGTTGCTAATATTAGTAACTCAAAACAGGAGTTGTAGAGACTAGTGATGTCTACTACGCAACCTTCTTCTTGTAGACTCGTGTTGGGCCTCCAAGCGCAGAGTTTTGTAGGACAGTAGCAATTTTCCCTCAAGTGGATGACCTAAGGTTTATCAATCCGTGGGAGGCGTAGGATGAAGATGGTCTCTCTCAAACAACCCTGCAACCAAATAACAAAGAGTCTCTTGTGTCCCCAACACACCCAATACAATGGTAAATTGTATAGGTGCACTAGTTCGGCGAAGAGATGGTAATACAAGTGTAATATGGATGGTAGATATAGGTTTTTGTAATCTGAAAATATAAAAACAGCAAGGTAACTAGTAACAAAAGTGAGCAAAAATGGTATTGCAATGCTTGGAAACAAGGCCTAGGGTTCATACTTTCACCAGTGCAAGTTCTCTCAACAATGATAACATAATTGAATCATATAACAATCCCTCAATGTGCAACAAAGAATCACTCCAAAGTTCCTATCGGAGAACGTAGGAAAAAAACGTGCATCAACCCCTATGCATAGATTACCCCAATGTCACCTCGGGAATCCGCGAGTGGAGTGCCAAAACATACATCAAGTGAATCAATAGAACATCCCATTGTCACCTCAGATATCCCATCGCAAGACATACATCAAGTGTTCTCAAATCCAATACTCAATCCAACATAACGAAACCTCAAAGAGCAAGACTCAATTCATCACAACAAGAGATAGAGAGGGAAGAAACATCATATGATCCAACTATAATAACAAAGCTCGCGGTACATCAAGATCATGTCAAATCAAGTACACGAGAGAGAGAGAGAGAGAGATCAAACACATAGCTACTGGTACGTACCCTCAGCCCCGATGGTGAACTACTCCCTCCTCATCATGGAGACCGCCGATATGATGAAGATGGCCACCGGTGATGGTTTCCCCCTCCGGCAGGTTGCCGTAACGGGCTCTTGATTGGTTTTTCGTGGCTACAGAGGCTTGCGGCGGCGGAACTCCCGATCTTGGTTTATTTCTGGGGGTTTCGGGATTTATAGGAATTTTTGGCGTCGGTCTCACGTCAGGGGGGTCCACGAGGCAGCGGCAAGACAGGGGGCGCCCTCCACCCTTGCCGTCACCTCGGGACTCTTCTGGCCCAACTCCGATGCTCCGTGGGCTTCTTCTGGTCCATAAAAAATCACCGTAAATTTTCAGCTCGTTTGGACTCCGTTTGATATTCCTTTTCTGTAAAACTCAAAAACAACCCCCCCCCCCCCCCCCCCCCCCCCCCCCCCCCCCCCCCCCCCCCCCCCCCCCCCCCCCCCCCCCCCCCCCCCCCCCCCCCCCCCCCCCCCCCCCCCCCCCCCCCCCCCCCCCCCCCCCCCCCCCCCCCCCCCCCCCCCCCCCCCCCCCCCCCCCCCCCCCCCCCCCCCCCCCCCCCCCCCCCCCCCCCCCCCCCCCCCCCCCCCCCCCCCCCCCCCCCCCCCCCCCCCCCCCCCCCCCCCCCCCCCCCCCCCCCCCCCCCCCCCCCCCCCCCCCCCCCCCCCCCCCCCCCCCCCCCCCCCCCCCCCCCCCCCCCCCCCCCCCCCCCCCCCCCCCCCCCCCCCCCCCCCCCCCCCCCCCCCCCCCCCCCCCCCCCCCCCCCCCCCCCCCCCCCCCCCCCCCCCCCCCCCCCCCCCCCCCCCCCCCCCCCCCCCCCCCCCCCCCCCCCCCCCCCCCCCCCCCCCCCCCCCCCCCCCCCCCCCCCCCCCCCCCCCCCCCCCCCCCCCCCCCCCCCCCCCCCCCCCCCCCCCCCCCCCCCCCCCCCCCCCCCCCCCCCCCCCCCCCCCCCCCCCCCCCCCCCCCCCCCCCCCCCCCCCCCCCCCCCCCCCCCCCCCCCCCCCCCCCCCCCCCCCCCCCCCCCCCCCCCCCCCCCCCCCCCCCCCCCCCCCCCCCCCCCCCCCCCCCCCCCCCCCCCCCCCCCCCCCCCCCCCCCCCCCCCCCCCCCCCCCCCCCCCCCCCCCCCCCCCCCCCCCCCCCCCCCCCCCCCCCCCCCCCCCCCCCCCCCCCCCCCCCCCCCCCCCCCCCCCCCCCCCCCCCCCCCCCCCCCCCCCCCCCCCCCCCCCCCCCCCCCCCCCCCCCCCCCCCCCCCCCCCCCCCCCCCCCCCCCCCCCCCCCCCCCCCCCCCCCCCCCCCCCCCCCCCCCCCCCCCCCCCCCCCCCCCCCCCCCCCCCCCCCCCCCCCCCCCCCCCCCCCCCCCCCCCCCCCCCCCCCCCCCCCCCCCCCCCCCCCCCCCCCCCCCCCCCCCCCCCCCCCCCCCCCCCCCCCCCCCCCCCCCCCCCCCCCCCCCCCCCCCCCCCCCCCCCCCCCCCCCCCCCCCCCCCCCCCCCCCCCCCCCCCCCCCCCCCCCCCCCCCCCCCCCCCCCCCCCCCCCCCCCCCCCCCCCCCCCCCCCCCCCCCCCCCCCCCCCCCCCCCCCCCCCCCCCCCCCCCCCCCCCCCCCCCCCCCCCCCCCCCCCCCCCCCCCCCCCCCCCCCCCCCCCCCCCCCCCCCCCCCCCCCCCCCCCCCCCCCCCCCCCCCCCCCCCCCCCCCCCCCCCCCCCCCCCCCCCCCCCCCCCCCCCCCCCCCCCCCCCCCCCCCCCCCCCCCCCCCCCCCCCCCCCCCCCCCCCCCCCCCCCCCCCCCCCCCCCCCCCCCCCCCCCCCCCCCCCCCCCCCCCCCCCCCCCCCCCCCCCCCCCCCCCCCCCCCCCCGTCCCCGACCGCCACTCATAAGGAAGACAATCAATAAATAAATCATGCTCTGACTTCATCACATAACGGTTCACCATACGTGCATGCTACGGGAATCACAAACTATAACACAAGTATTTCTACCAATCCACAATTACTCACTAGCATGACCCTAATATCACCATCTTTATATCTCAAAACAAATGCAAGGAATCAAACTTCTCATCTTATTCAATGCTCTTTATATGAAAGTTTTTATTATATCCCTCTTGGATGCCCATCATATTAGGACTAAATTCATAACCTAAGAAAATTACCATGCTGTTTAGAGACTCTCAAAATAATATAAGTGAAGCATGAGAGTTCATCAATTTCTTCAAAATAAAACCACCACCGTGCTCTAAAAAGATATAAGTGAAGCACTAGAGCATATTGCCTAGCTCAAAAGATATAAGTGAAGCACATAGAGTATTCTAATAAATTCACGATTCATGCGTGTCCCTCTCAAAAGTTGTGTCCAGAAAGGATAATTGTGGCAAAATAAAAAGCAAAGACTCATATCATACAAGACGCTCCAAGCAAAACACATATCATGTGGTGAATAAAAATATAGCCTCAAGTAAATTTACCGATGGATTGAAGACGAAAGAGGGGATGCCATCCGGGGCATCCCCAAGCTTAAATGTTTGTTTGTCCTTGAATATTACCTTGGGGTGCATTGGGCATCCCCAAGCTTAGGGTCTTGCCACTCCTTATTCCATAGTCCATCAAATCTTTACCCAAAACTTGAAAACTTCACAACACAAAACTCAACAGAAAACTCGTAAGATCCGTTAGTATAATAAAACAAATCATTCACTTGGGTACTGTCAAAGACAAGATTCATAATTGTTCTCACACAATTCCTACTGTAACTTATCATTTCTATAATTTATATTGAGCAATATAAGCCATAGAAACTAGAAAACAAGAAAACTATGCATTGAAAACAGAATCTGTCAAAAACAAAACAGTCTTTAAAGATCTGAATTAAGGTCATACTTCTGTAACTCCAAAAATTATGAAACATTAGGACAACGTAGGAAATTTGTATATAAATCCTATGTAAAAAATTCAGAGTTTTTCCACGTTCCAGTAAAATATAGGAATTTCTGTACTGGACGCAAAAGTTTCTGTTTTTGTACAGAATCAAGTCAACTATCATCCACACTATCCCAAAGGCTTTACTTGGCACTTTATTCAAACAAAACCTATAAAACATGATTACTACAGTAGCGTAATCATGTGGACACACAAAAACAGTAGTTATAAATATTGGGTTGTCTCCCAACAAGCGCTTTTCTTTAATGCCTCTTTAGCTAGGCATGAAGATTTCAATGATGCTCACATAAAAGATAAGAATTGAAACATAACGGGAGCATCATGAAGCATATGACTAGCACATTTAAGTCTAACCCACTTCCTATGCATAGGGATTTTGTGAGCAAACAATTTATGGGAGCAAGAATCAACTACCATAGGAAGGAAAAACAAGCATAACCTCAAGATTTTCAACACATAGAGAGAAAACTTGATATTATTGCAATATGTAGAAGCATATGTTCCTCTCTCATAATAATTTTCAGTAGCATCATGAATGAATTCAACAATATAACCATCACATAAAGCATTATTTTCATGATCCACAAGCATAGAAAATTTACTACTCTCCACATAAGCAAAATTATTCTCATTCGGAATAGTGGGAGCAAACTCAACCAAATAACTATCATGTGAGGCATAATCCAATTGAAAATTAAAATCATGATAACAAGTTTCATGGTTATAATTATTCTTTATAGCATACATGTCATCACAATAATCATCATAGATAGCAATTTTGTTCTCATAATCAATTGGAACCTCTTCCAAAATAGTGGATTCATCACTGAATAAAGTCATGACCTCTCCAAATCCACTTTCATCAATATTGTGAAAAGATTCAACACCCTCCAAAATAGTGGGATCAATACTACCTAGAGTTGACACTCTTCCAAACCCACATTCATCAATATAATCCTCATAAATAGGAGGCATGCTATTATCATAATAAATATTCTCATCAAAACTTGGGGGACTGAAAATATCATCTCCATCAAACATAGCACCCCCAAGCTTATGGCTTTGCATATCATTAGTATCATGGATATTCAAAGAATTCATACTAACAACATTGCAATCATGCTCATCATTCAAAGATTTAGTGCCAAACATTTTATTGCATTCTTCTTCTAACACTTTGGCACAATTTTCTGATCCATCATTTTCAAGAAAGACATTATAGAGATGAATACTATGAGGCAACCTCAATTCCATTTTTTTGTAGTTTTCTTTTATAAACTAAACTAGTGATAAACAAGAAACTAAAAGATTCAATTGCAAGATCTAAAGATATACCTTCAAGCACTCACCTCCCCGGCAACGGCGCCAGAAAAGAGCTTGATGTCTACTACGCAACCTTCTTCTTGTAGACTTGTGTTGGGCCTCCAAGCGCAGAGTTTTGTAGGACAGTAGCAATTTTCCCTCAAGTGGATGACCTAAGGTTTATCAATCCATGGGAGGCGCAGGATGAAGATGGTCTCTCTCAAATAACCCTGCAACCAAATAACAAAGAGTCTCCTGTGTCCCCAACACACCCAATACAATGGTAAATTGTATAGGTGCACTAGTTCGGCGAAGAGATGGTGATACAAGTGTAATATGGATGGTAGATATAGGTTTTTGTAATCTGAAAATCTAAAAACAGCAAGGTAACTAGTAACAAAAGTGAGCAAAAACGGTATTGCAATTCTTGGAAACAAGGCCTAGGGTTCATACTTTCACTAGTGCAAGTTCTCTCAACAATGATAACATAATTGAATCATATAACAATCCCTCAACGTGCAACAAAGAATCACTCCAAAGTTCCTATCGGAGAACGTAGGACGAAAACGTGCATCAACCCCTATGCATAGATTACCCCAATGTCACCTCGGGAATCCGCGAGTTGAGTGCCAAAATATACATCAAGTGAATCAATAGAACATCCCATTGTCACCACAGATACCCCATCGCAAGACATACATCAAGTGTTCTCAAATCCAATACTCAATCCAACATAACGAAACCTCAAAGAGCAAGACTCAATTCATCACAACAAGATATAGAGAGGGAATAAACACCATATGATCCAACTATAATAACAAAGCTCGCGGTACATCAAGATCGTGCCAAATCAAGAACACGAGAGAGAGGGAGAGAGAGAGATAAAACACATAGCTATTGGTACATACCCTCAGCCCCGAGGGTGAACTACTCCCTCCTCGTCATGGAGACCGCCGGGATGATGAAGATGGCCACCGGTGATGGTTTCCCCCTCCGGCAGGGTGCCGGAACGGGCTCCCGATTGGTTTTTCATGGCCACAGAGGCTTGCGGCGGCGGAACTCTCGATCTAGGTTTATTTCTGGGGGTTTCGGGATTTATCGGAATTTTTGGCGTCGGTCTCACGTCAGGGGGGTCCACGAGGCAGCGGCAAGACAGGGGGCGCGCCCTGGGGGTGCGCCCTCCACCCTTGCCGTCACCTTGGGACTCTTCTGGCCCAACTCCGATGCTCCGTGGGCTTCTTCTGGTCCATAAAAAATCACAGTAAATTTTCAGCTCGTTTGGACTCCGTTTGATATTCCTTTTCTGTAAAACTCAAAAACAAGGAAAAAACAGAAACTGGCACTGGGCTCTAGGTTAATAGGTGAGTCCCAAAAATAATATAAAGTAACATATTAATGCATATAAAACATCCAAAACAGATAATATAATAGCATGGAACAATCAAAAATTATAGATACGTTGGAGACGTATCAACTAGTTAAAAGCAAGGTGACGATATGTGTTGGAAATGATTCCAAGGTTGATATGATCACCATCGCACACTCCCGGGATTAGTGTTGAACCTAAATAAATTTTATTTGGTGTTTGCGTTAATCATGAATATGATTAGATCATGTTTATTCCCATATGTTTATTCATTTAAGTCAGAGAATAATTGTTGTTCTGTTTACATGAATAAAACCTTCTATGGTCATACACCCAATGTGAATGGTTTATTGAATCTCGATCGTAGTGATACACATATTCATAATGTTGATGCCAAAAGATGCAAAGTTGATAATGATAGTGCAACATCTAGTGGCACTGCCGTTTAGGTCATATTGGTGTAAAGCGCATGAAGAAACTCCATGCAGATGGACATTTGGAATCACTTGATTATGAATCATTTGATACTTGTGAACCATGCCTCATGGGCAAGATGACTAAAACTCCGTTCTCCGGAACAATGGAGCGAGCTAATGACTTATTGGAAATAATACATACCGATGTATGCGGTCCGATGAGTGTTGAGGCACGCGGCGGGTATCGATATTTTCTGACTTTCACAGATGATTTGAGTAGGTATAGGTATATCTACTTGATGAAACACAAGTCTGAAATATTTGAAAAGTTCAAAGAATTTCAGAGTGAAGTGGAGAATCATCGTACCAAGAAAATAAAGTTTCTATGATATGATCGCAGAGGCAAATATTTGAGTTACGAGTTTGGCCTTCATTTAAAACAATGGAATTGTTTCACAACTCACGCCACCTGGAACACCACAGCGTAATGGTGTGACCGAACATCGTAATCGTACTTTATTAGATATGGTGTGATCTATGATGTCTCTTACCGATTTACCACTATCGTTTTGGGGTTATGCATTAGAGACATCCGCATTCACGTTAAATAGGGCACGGTCTAAATCTGTTGAGACGACACCGTATGAACTGTGGTTTGGCAAGAAACCTAAGCTGTCGTTTCTTAAAGTTTGGGGTTGCGACACTTATGTCAAAAGGCTTCAGCCTGATAAGCTCGAACCCAAATCGAAGAAGTGCGTCTTCATAGGATACCCTAAAGAAACTATTGGGTACACCTTCTACCACAGATCCGAAGGCAAGATCTTTGTTGCTAAGAATTGATCCTTTCTAGAGAAGGAGTTTTTCTCAAAAGAAATGAGTGGGAGGAAAGTAGAACTTGATGAGGTAATTGTACCTTCTCTTGAATTGGAAAATAGCACATCAGAGAAAACTGTTCCCATGATGCCTACACCAACTAGAGAGGAAGCTAATGATGATGATCATGAAACTTCAGATCAAGTTACTACTGAACATTGTAGGTCGACCAGAGCACGATCCGCACCAGAGTGGTACGGTAATCCTGTCCTGGAAGTCATGTTATTAGACCAAGGCGAACCTGTGTACTATGAAGAAGCTATGATGAGCCCAGATTTTGACAGATAGCTTGAGGCCATGAAATCTGAGATAGGATCCATGTATGAGAACAAAGTGTGGACTTTGGTGGACTTGCCCGATGATCGGCAAGCCATAGAGAATAAATGGATCTTCAAGAAGAAGACTGACGTTGATAGTAATGTTACTATCTACAAAGCATGACTTGTCGCAAAAGGTTTTCGACAAGTTCATGGGGTTGACTACGATGAGACTTTCTCACCCGTAGCGATGCTTAAGTCCGTCCAAATCATGTTAGCAATTGCCGCATTTTATGATTATGAAATCTGGCAAATGGATGTCAAAACTGCATTCCTTAATGGATATCTTAAAGGAGAGTTGTATATGACACAACCAGAAGGTTTTGTCGATCCTAAAAGTGCTAACAAAGTGTGCAAACTCCAGCGATCCATCTATGGACTGGTGCAAGCATCTCGGAGTTGGAATGTATGCTTTGATGAGGTGATCAAAGCATATGGTTTTATACAGACTTACGGTGAAGCCTGTATTTACAAGAAAGTGAGTGGGAGCTCTGTAGCATTTCTGATATTATATGTGGATGACATATTGTTGATTGGAAATGATATAGAATTTCTGGATAGCATAAAAGGATACTTGAATAAGATTTTTCAATGAAAGACCTCGGTGAAGCTGCTTATATATTGGGCATCAAGATCTATAGGGATAGATCAAGACGCTTAATAGGACTTTCACAAAGCACATACCTTGACAAAAGTTTTGAAGAAGTTCAAAATGGATCAGTCAAAGAAGAAGTTCTAGCTTGTATTGTAAGGTGTGAAGTTGAGTAAGACTCAAAGCCCGACCACGGTAGAAGATAGAGAGAGAATGAAAGTCATTCCCTATGCCTCAGCCATAGGTTCTATAAAGTATGCCATACTGTGTACCAGACCTATTGTGTACCTTGCCATGATTTGGCAAGGGGGTACAATAGTGATCCAGGAGTAGATCACTGGACAGCGGTCAAAATTATCCTTAGTTACCTAAGAGGACTAAGAAAATATTTCTCGGTTATGGAGGTGATAAAGAGTTCGTCGTAAAGGGTTACATCGATGCAAGCTTTAACACCGATTCAGAAGACTCTGAGTCTCAATCTGGATACATATTGAAAGTGGGAGCAATTAGCTAGAGCGGTGGAGCGAACAGGGAGGGGCCGCTCGAGGACTCCGCCACAGCCGTGCCGTGCTTGTTGCGGGCCGTCTCCTTGCTCCTGGCCTTGGTCGGGCGGGGCAGCATGACCGCAGGTTCCTTGTTCTTGCTGGGCGTGTGCGCTGGCAGCTTGTCGTTGCACATGAGCCTGCCCCGCGGCGCGCCCTGGCGGTAGCGCGAGGCCGGCGTGCGACTGCTGAAGGCCCCCCCCCCCCCCCCCCCCCCCCCCCCCCCCCCCCCCCCCCCCCCCCCCCCCCCCCCCCCCCCCCCCCCCCCCCCCCCCCCCCCCCCCCCCCCCCCCCCCCCCCCCCCCCCCCCCCCCCCCCCCCCCCCCCCCCCCCCCCCCCCCCCCCCCCCCCCCTAGAATTGTATTGATCGGAAACCTAAATACATGTGTGAATACATAGACAAAACACCGTGTCCCTAGTGAGCCTCTACTTGACTAGCTCATTGATCAAAGATGGTTAAGGTTTCCTAACCATGGACATGTGTTGTCATTTGATAACGAGATCACATCATTAGGAGAATGATGTGATGGACAAGACCCATTCATTAGCTTAGCATTATGATCGTTCAGTTTTATTGCTATTGCTTTCTTCATGTCAAATACATATTCCTTCGACTATGATATTATGCAACTCCCGGATACCGGAGGAATACCTTGTCTGCTATCAAACATCACAACGTAACTGGGTGATTATAAAGATGCTCTACAGGTATCTCTGAAGGTGTCTGTTGGGTTGGCATAGATCGAGATTAGGATTTGTCACTCCGAGTATCGGAGAGGTATCTCTGGGCCCTCTAGGTAATGCACATCATAAGAAGCCTTGCAAGCAAAGTGACTAATGAGTTAGTTACAGGATGATGTATTACGGAACAAGTAAAGAGACTTGCCGGTAACGATATTGAACCCCCCCCCCCCCCCCCCCCCCCCCCCCCCCCCCCCCCCCCCCCCCCCCCCCCCCCCCCCCCCCCCCCCCCCCCCCCCCCCCCCCCCCCCCCCCCCCCCCCCCCCCCCCCCCCCCCCCCCCCCCCCCCCCCCCCCCCCCCCCCCCCCCCCCCCCCCCCCCCCCCCCCCCCCCCCCCCCCCCCCCCCCCCCCCCCCCCCCCCCCCCCCCCCCCCCCCCCCCCCCCCCCCCCCCCCCCCCCCCCCCCCCCCCCCCCCCCCCCCCCTGTTCGGAGTCCCGGATGAGATCACAGACATGACGAGGAGTCTCGAAATGGTCAAGAGGTAAATATTGATATATAGGACAATGATATTCGGACACCGGAAGTGTTTCGGAGGGTACCGGGTACATATCGGGTCACCGGAAGGGGTTCCGGACACCCCCGACAAAAGATATGGGCCTTATGGGCCAAGAGGGGAAACGCACCAGCCACAAGGGGCTGGTGCACCCCCCATATGGGCCGGCCAAGAAGGAGAAGGAAAGAGGGGAAGGGAAAGGAAATAGAGGGAATAGGATTCCCCTTCCTTCCCTCTCCCCCTCTCTTTCCTTCCCCCTCCGGCAAATAAGGAAGGGAGGGGCGCACCACTTGGGAAACCCCAAGTAGGATTTGGATCCTACTTGGTGCGCCCCCTGGCTGCCTCTCCTCCCCTCCCACCTATATATATGTGGGGAGGGGGCGCCTAGAACACACAACAACATCAACTGTTAGCCGTGTGCGGCGCCCCCTCCACAGATTACACCCTTGGTCATATTCTCGCGGTGCTTAGGCGAAGCCCTGCGCGGATCACTTCACCAGGATGATGTATTACGGAACAAGTAAAGAGACTTGCCGGTAACGATATTGAA